>JMFS01057746.1:0-26615 GCA_000699545.1 Podiceps cristatus | reverse complement strand
AGTGCCAGAGAGAGCGAGCAAGGGGACACACAGCCCAACAAACAGGCCCAAACAAAAACAAATGAAAATAAAAGTAACAAGAAGGGAACATGAACAGGAAGCGAACCAAACAAGGCACCAGACCCAGGGGGCAATGGCCGCCCCTCCCTCCCCCCGGCCATGCCGTCTGTGGCACGGAACACTCTCTCTGGCCAGGCTGGATCAGCTCTTCTGGCCGTGCCCTCCCAGGTTTCTGCACCTGCACATCAGCAAATCCTGGGAAACTGCCAAATGCCCTCGGTCGTTCAGCACCAACCAACACCAGCAGCGTGCTGCCACCATGTTTCACATACTAAATCCAAAACACAGGAGCTGCTGAAATCAAAACTAGCTCCGTCCTGGATGAAAGTGGGAAAAGAAGGAAAAAAAAAAAAACCAACCAAACCAGCAACCCAACACATATAAAATGAAGGCTCCAGATTTCCTCTGTAATTGTTTCTGACGTTAGCTGTTTGCTGTTACTGTTCAAATGACCTCTGCTTCGCTGAGCTTAATGCCGGCCTTTCCTTCCTCTTCATTAAAGGTTATCCAACAAGCTCACAGCTCAAGTTCAAACTAAGCCACTCACCTGGAACAAAGCAGTCAAGAATCAAAGCTGCTTTCCAAAAATCAATGATAAGAGACCCAGAGGAACTGCAGGTTCAGTCACCTGAAAGGCCCAACATCAGTGGTCTGCTCTGGAGAGCAAAACCTGGAAGTGGTCAATCCCCGTGGAGATGCTGCCTGGTTGGAAGTCTGCTCTGCGGTGCTCCTCTCCCAGACCTATCTCAGCGTTGCTCCTAACTTACAGCGGTATCTGCCTTTTATGAAATACCTTCCATTAAGTCTCATTAAGTTCCTGTTTGCTTTCAGGTTTTGCTGCTGTGTTGAAAATGAGTAACAAGACAAGGGCGGATTTACATGCAGGATAGACACCGCATGGAAATCTTGGTCAAAGTGCACTCGAAACAATAAATTTGCAAGAAGCAGCATGTGAAGGGAAAGTAAGACATTCATTGAGAAGCATAGAATGGTTTGGGTTGGAAGGGACCTTTAGAGACCATCTAGTCCAACCCCCCTGCCACGAGCAGGGACATCTGCAACTAGATCGAGTTGGTCAGAGCCCCATCCAGCCTGACCTTGGCTTCTACCTCTCTGGGTAACTTGTGCCAGTGCTTCACCACCCTCAGCATAAAAAAAAAAAAAAAAAATCTTCCTTTTGTCTTCTCTTTATTTCCCCTCTTTTAGTTTAAAACCATCACACCTTGTCCTATCGCAGCAGGCCCTGCTAAAAAATTTGTCCCCATCTTTCTTATAGGCCCCCTTTAAGTACTGGAAGCTCACAATCAGGTCTCCCCGCAGCCTTCTCTGCCCCCAGCTGAACCAGCCCAACTCTCTCAGCCTGTCCTCACAGCAGAGCTGCTCCAGCCCTCGGGTCATCTCTGTGGCCTCCTCTGGACCCGCTCCCACAGGTCTGTGTCTTTGAAGTTGAGAATGAAAGAAGCTGAATACTGTTGAAGAGGGAGATACTATAGAGAACAACGAGCTAAAATCATGGTGAATTGGATTTCTCTGGACTTCTAGAAATTGCTGTCTCTGGATATCAGAAGTGCCATCAGCTGCCTGTATGTCAGCACAGAATAGAGGGCTCTCCCTGCCATACAACCCTTCCAAATCTGTAGGTATTACATCAGTAAGTCCTTATTGCATTATCACCAATGCACAATTTGCAAGACTGCATATATACAGGCCAAGGAGACAAATTCTCACCATAACTCCTTATTTTGTGTTAGAGTTACTGCATTTTATTTATTTTGTGTTAAAGTAAGAGAAGGCATCTGCCTGTGATACTGCTGTATCTATTAGCATCTGTAAATAAACTATGAAAACTGTGAGAATTGAAAAGTGATCTTGAAACAAATATTTCAGTACAAAGAATAACATCCAGATGGCCTGGACTGAAGCAAGTTCCCATGTCTATTAGAGAAGGCTGAAATGGAAAAATAAAATTATTATGATGGAGGATGGACAAGTGCTGTAAGAGGGGAAAAAATAGGAAATTTTGAAGAATATGCAGCTGGGGATTCTGAAAACAGCTCAGGAGGGACAGTTTGTACTGCAACCCAACAGCCTGGTGGCAACAGCCAGCCCACCTCTTTGAACACAAGGGAAACCACAGTCTGCTGAGAGCTGGTTATTAGACTTGCTGTGTCCAAATGACTCACCTAAACAATGCCTCAGTCAGAGTCCTGCCTTCCCTGTGAAAAGTGGTGTTTAACACAAATATTTTCAATGAGCTTGTTTCAATTCATTTGACAACACCACAATTCTAAGGAATTTTAAGCTTTTGCAAAAGTGAATGATTCACACAATGAGAAATCTCTACATCATGAAAAAATGCTTTCAAAAAGACGAGAAGATATCAAAGAATATGGCCAAATGCCATATTCTGAGGTCAGGTTCAGAGGGTTTCCATCAGTTCTGATTCTGCGCAAATCTAAGTTTAATGCCCAGAGCTGTGAATCAAGAGCAACTAAACCCAAGTTTCACATATGGATGAAGGAGGAAGAAGTGATACTTAATTAAAATGCGGGAGATGCTCTAATGGCACAGGTCCAGATAGCCAGAGCTAGTTTGACTGGTAGTCAAACCAGCCTGACAATCCAGGTTACATGGCCAGAAACTGGCAGTAAAATTAGGTAAAGTTGCAAATGCTCAAGTTTTCTCCTGTTAACGTAACGTCACCTTTCAGTGAAATATGACAGAGCTGAAATGACAACTAAAATCAAAACAAATTTGTAAGATGCCACGGTTCACAGAGAGGAAAGAGAACTCTGTCCTAATCAATGTGAGTGCCAGCGCAAGACGGCATCGTGGAGGCACCTTCCTGAAACATCATTCTGTCTACCTATGGGAAATTATTCAAACTGAAAGAGAAGAGAAGGCTGCGGGGGGACCTCATTGCAGCCTTCCAGTCCCTGAAGGGAGCGTACAAAGAGGAGGGGAACCAGCTTTTTAAAAGGGTAGAAAATGGCAGGACAAGGGGGAATGGATTGAAGCTGAAGGAGGGAAGGTTTAAATTAGATATGAGGGGGAAGTTTTTTACAGAGAGGGTGGTGAGGGGCTGGAACAGGCTGCCCAGAGAGGGGGTGGATGCCCCATGCCTGGAGGTGTTCAAGGCCAGGCTGGACGGGGCCCTGGGCAACCTTGTGTAGGTCCAGGCCTGGAGGTTGGTGTCCCTGCCTGTGGCAGGGGGGGTGGGACTCTGCGGTCCTTGGGGTCCCTTCCCACCCAGACCTTTCTGTGATTCTATGAAAGGATGCAAAGGCAGAGAAGCATCCTGGTGCATTAGAAATGGCACGTTCAGACTTCTTACTGAGAGGGAGGATGGGCTGCGTGAAGAGGTAGGTAATCGGCTCCCGTTTCTGCAGAGGAGGATGCAGTGCTCCCAAGGCCCTGCTTTTTCGTTGCATGGTTTGCAAGCTTGGAGCTGCACTCTCCAGAGCAGATGTGTGGTTAGAAAGGGCTTGTTGAAAAATCCCTCCACTAACATGCACAATTCTGTGCAGAGGTTTATTCCCTCAAATAGGCAAAAAACAGTCCCTCCTTTGTAAATATACATATAGAAGTATGAAATAATGAACAGGCGGGGGGAAGGGTTAAAATCCTTTCAAGTATCTATTCTGACAACAGGGACAGTATTTTTGCTTCCCCAAAATAGGGCTTGAACACTCATTGCATGAGATAGAAAACCAAACTGGCTCAATGTCTCCTTTTCCCAGAACATGATTAGAAAAAGAGAAGAGGTTACTCCACTTTTCTGTCCTGCTCCTACTGTTGGGTCTCCATTTGAGCTCTGCTTCTCAGCAAATCTTTCTGTTTAGACTGGCATTCCTCATCTTTAATTAAGGAAATGTTAAGGAGGAAAGAAAGGGAAAAAAGTCTAAAAGACATCTTTAGTGCTTTCTCCCCATTTCTCGGCTGCTTTTTGGCATTTATGAGGAAAGCAGAAATTGGGGTTTGAGTCTTTTGTATTTGCAAGATGCATTCTTTACTGGCCAAAAACAGAGCTCACGGTGCTATTAAAGCAAGCACTTTATACAAGCAATCCATGGGCGAAGATCAACCACAGACCTTTCACTAAATAACAATTTAAAACTCACAGCTCACCAGTAAATCACTAATAGGCAAATTGTCAAAATTTAGCACTTTGGGTTGTTGGTTGTTGGGTTTTGGTTTTCTTTTGTTTTTTTCCTCGCAAATGGTTTGCCCAGCTCTTTTTTAACATCAGATCTGTCAGCAGCTCCCTGGGATATTTCTGTTTCTTTGGATTTGCAATGGGAAACATCAACATGTGGAGAAAACTTCAATGTACTGCTTATTATACACAACCCCCGAGTATAATGAGCAAGCAGTTCCTGCAATGCTGGGCTGCTCTTCAGGCAAACTACCTAAAAACTGGCAAGCAATTTGTTGGACTGTCAAAAGACAAAGACGTCAAGCTGATCAAAGCTCCTCTGTAAAGCTTATAAATATCCATTATTCTAAGCAATCAGAAAAATACTGGGAATGGACATGTAATACGGCAAAAAGAGCCTTATAAGCCAGGCTGCCCCCCAAACTAAAAGAAAATAATTCAAATGAACATACTTGCAACGTTCTGCTTCTTGCACAGAAATAACAGAGCCAAGCAAAGGGAGACTAAAAATAAACTACCACCAAGGACCAGTGCGACACAGAATCATTTTATAGCGGTACACCAAACTATTTAGTCAGATAAATATGCTTAATTAGTTGTGCCAGAGCCGGGAAGAAAACAATAGCTTTGTTGCTTACTTATTTTCTGATAGAGTGTTATTGTGGCCATATTTTATTTTGTAGAAATTTTCTATTGTACGTGCAATTTAGGTCTGATTCTCAAGAGGCAGGAGTCAATACACTAATTACAACGCAACTTATGAGAATATCACCAGCTGAGTGTCTTTTACACAATTTCTAAGTACACTGAAATACAGAAATACTTTAGGAAAAACAATTTGATTCCTAAAGCAGTTTCTGCTTTTACTGGTATTGACTTGGAAGCAAAGGAGATTTTGGAGAGTTTTTTGCATACAACTATTGGCATCAGGACTCTGCCCAAACCAAGTTGCGATGTCCAATGTACCATTGTCTTTCAGTTCATCCAAGTGTCCTGAGATCTGATGCTTTTTCCTTACTGTTCTTTAAAAGGGTGGATGATTCGGCACTAGTGGGCGTTGACTCAGACCACAAAGATCATCCCTAAGTGTACAAAATGGCTTCAAGACTTTTAAATATTATCTCCAGAGATGGAATGCAGAAAGAATCAAAGCACAACTGCTGCTATGCCACAGGTCAACACTGACCTTTGCAGAGCTGCACAAAAGAGAAGAAGAAATGCAATGCACACAGAGGCAAGATGGTAGGCTCCGCATGGATAAAAGAAAAGCAGAAGAGGCTTGACTGAATGCTTTCCCTGTGCTAACACAGGCTAAAACTCTAATAAAAGCCAAGCATTTATGCAAAGGTTGATTTTTAACCATCCTTTTTAAATTTTGTTATGAATAAGCTTCTTTTATGAATAGGACTTAAGCTCTACTGGATTAATAAAATAGAAAAAAAATAAAAATAAAGTTAAAAAAAAGGAAAAATGGAAAGGAGAAAGGTGAAAGTGGGAAGGGGAAATTTCCCCAGAAGGGGAAATTGGTACCTACCATGAAACATCTGCAGGACACATTTAAGAGACCAAAAGGAAAAGTGATGCGATAGTTTGGCCATTCAGAGCTTGGGCAAATATGTACCATCCTTGGGACCTCTGGCTTGAAGCACTTGGGCCATTCAATTCTGCAACTGCAGCACCGCACACGGAACAGCCCTCACTCTTCCTCCCCAGCTTTTGCCTCCGCTGATTGTTACCCTTCCTATTACGTAGTTAAAGAGGTCTCATGATTATTGGTGCCAAGTGAGGCATCTCGTTAATCACCAACAATATCACAGAAACAAGGAGGCAAAGCTCTCTAATCCCATTCGTACTGGGGCAACCTGAATTTTGTCTCTCCCTCCCACAGCACTGGCGATTGCTCCAGTGAGCAATGAAAGCCCCAAAATAATTAGGTTTAAGGTGACTCTGATTCCACGTAGGCTGAAATAAGGAAAAAGTTCCTAGCAGGTAGGGAAGAGAGTTTCTGGAAGAGCTTCCCCTACCAGTGGGAAGGAAGATCAGACCTAGCTGTCCTCACATCACACTTGATACGCTGAAGATGGACCACATTCATTAATCCAGGATTTGCCTTTCAGTCCAGTGACCTTAGGACACAACCGAAGGTCAGGACCTCGTTCCTCGCCCTGGGCAGTCAGCGAGGCGAGCGCTAGCCTTCACTACGTGCCCACCAAAGAGCTTTCATCTAAAGCTAAATCCCAACTAAATTCAGGGGGTTGGGCGCAGGACGGCACAGACCTTCTCTTGCCCAGAGAAGAGGTAATACAAAAGGAGCAACAGGTTTTCACTCCATTAACAGGTTTCTGGTATGGCGTTGCCAAGACTGAGATGGCAAGAGATGTGGGACCTTGGCAACGCTGCACTTGGTGCAATGCAACCAGCCAGCAAGTACTTCACTCCCATCACATCCAGGAAAGTCCCTCAGTGGTCTTGAGCTTAATTTCTATCATCTTCTCTTGACCTCCAGTTCATAAATGCTAGCTCAGGATGCGTCTTGCTTTATTTTGTGTATATCAGTCTTAGCATAATACTGAATCTGGTTCCAGACTGGCACCAGGCTCTCAACAAGCAAAACAACTGGCCATATTTTGAAGATCCAGCAGGTATGAAGTTTTCTGAGGTTCATTCCCTGAAACAGCTGTACCTGTTTTTCTTACTTTCCTTTAATCGCACTAAGTGACTCTACACATGCAGCAATTACATCCAGCAAGCGGGACACTCCAATTTGCTTTGAATTTAGCCTGGGCAGGCAGTTATCCAGACTACATCAGTCAAAGTAATGACAGCAAAGGAGATTAAAAAAGAAAGCGTGAGGAGGAGGATGACGCTCCAGGAGATGATAATATAGAGGAACTATGAGAACGTTCATTGAGTTTGACAATTTCAGGCTAAAAGGCTTCTGTCCTAGCAGGTATTCTATCTCCCACGTAGCCCTTCACGCCTCACCTCCCTGCCCAGTCTCACGCCAACCATTGGGAGCTCCCAAAGTACCCCAAGATAGCTCTATACAACAAGCTATTTCCCACCCGGATGAGGTGAGCGATTCCTGGTGACCCAAGCAGGGGAAATCCACTCTTCTCCAAAGACGGACCCAGACCCCACACACTCTTCTCCTAAGAGGATGGCCTGAGGTGGACCAGTCAAGCACCAGCAATTGAGTCTAAAAACCCTGGTGAAGTCTAGTGTGTGCGGTTGTGTGGGGAGGTTTCTACTTGGTCTGAGGTCATCTCGCTGTACTGGCCTTAATTATCACTCTCTGATTAGAGGCCTCTCTCTGAGGGATGTTTCACATGGTGTGATGACTCTTCCTGTCAAGAGTTAAGGGAAGATGGAGCTTAAAATCTTCCCTGGTTGCTGATTTCTTGCTGCTTCTGCCCTGCTCTTGGCCCTACCTGGTCTGATCTTTGTTGCTTTTGCTTTTTTGCTTATTTCTTTCACACCTGCTGCTGATGCCTGATAACTGTCTTTATCAAATTTGGTCCAGCAATGTTTGGGGTAGCCTTTTCTGTGGTTGTAGGGTTTTTTTTTCCTCTTTCATACCTAGGGAGTCTTCCCGAGTTTGTTTCCACTGCTTCCTAAGCATAACTTTCTTCTCTCTCTCCCCCCCCTTTTTTTTTTTTTCTGGTGTGTTGCTAAACTGATCTGTAGCTAGATGCCTTCACAAGCAGAATATTTCAGATTGTACTGATGAACTCCACATGCATCTGGGGTAGGATCTGATAAATACAATGATTAACAATTCTAATATATTCTGGAACAGTCAGTTCAGCACACCCACCACGCAGCTATATCCAACGTATACATCAACAAGTCAGCTGGAGGGGCTGGCATTTACAGCAAATCACTCGAGTCTGTAGCTCTTGATTTCTCTGCTGCTCCTTCAGTGCTGCAGAAGCACAGAGATTTCAAGGTGATAGGGAGCTCAGGCGATCTGAGCTGTGCATTGATTTTAATTACTGAATTAACTGAAGAAATAATACAGGGAAATGAAAGCTGACTTTTATCTTTATGAGTGCAAAAGAGCCCTAATTAGATGGGTTAAATCATGTTCCAGTCTGCGGAGAGAAGGAGCATTCCTGTTATTCTCGTACGTGCAACCTGGATCTTCATCCCACCTTTTACTGGGTGTTAGGTTGGGCTACTCGTACAGTGAAGTTTCAGGGTGAGTCCCTCACCCAGCTGTTAGATCTATACAGAGAGGTCTAGGGAGCTGCTGATTTGAGTGGAAGAGGTGATTTCTCTTCAAGAAGTGTTGTGAATGAGGAAAGCAAGTCAAATACAGGCACAGCATCCCCTACCGCAAAAGGATGTCCTGACAATTTCTGCACTCTGACGATCCTTGATGAAAAACCTCAGCTCCTAGATAAGCCTTAGAAGTAAGTCTGCAGACAAATTATTTAGGGCCTGATCCAGCACGCATGGTCTGCAAATCAGGGACGCTGTGCTAGGCTTTCAATCTGTGATACAGTTCAGTAATTTTATAATCCCGGAGACCGTGATGTTAAGGTGTGGAGTAACTTCATTACCCAGGGGACCCTTCTAGCCTTACGTTGTTATCATCCTTTCCATTCAGGGACAATGGACCTTCCAAACAAGCTTCCCTGACCTAGGAGTGGTTCTGATTTGAGCCAGCTTTAACACATAATTGTTAAAGTGAGCAGCTGGTTGGCTTCTTCAGGGTTGGCTTCCCTACATCAATTATTTTAAAGATCCCTATCTCTAAACTCTGCTTCCATAGCTACGTCTTTAATCTGATTTTCGGGGTGGGGGGGAGAGAAAAAATAAGACACGCATCAGCAAATGAAATCTGGCAAGAAATGAGTCAAATAAACTTAAAATAGTGTCATGGTGCCTATATTAAATTTCATTTGACTGAAGCTGTGCATCTAAGAACCCTACTGTTTGTAGCTAAAAGAGAAAATAATTGATGACATCAGCGATTTACCTCATTATATCACTATATAATGATAAATAACATTTTCTCCATGTCCTCCTGAGTTCATCTGAAGCGGTTTTAAAGACTGTATACAGTGTTTCTGTACTTAAATTATTCTACTTTCAGAATCTTGGAGAGCTGAGGCAGCAGGAGATAATTTGTAGGACAGCTTGAGACATTTTTCTGACAGTTTTAATATTGCTGCAATTGCCTTCTTGCTTCCTACAAGGCACAGAACTAATGTTGCGTTTGAAGCCTTCTTACTGAGCATGCTCATCTTCCTCCTCCTCGGGATGGGGCTTTTTGTAGGAGGGAAAACTTCTGAAATCTGGGAGGTTTTTGTCATCGGTCTCAGTGACAGCAGCACCAGAAGGTGCTTCCCGGTTTCCCTTACAGGTGCTGCTTGTTTATCCTCACCAGGCCTGTTTAGCTACTTCTCCTCTTCTCCAAACCCAGTTTAGTTTTGTTTGCATTCAGCTAGATATCAGCCTGTGCCCTTTTTGTTGGTTTTCCTTTCAAGCTCCAGATACGCCTGCTTTCGCTGTAGGACACAGGCAGGCCCGTGCTCTGTTCCGGTGTCTGAGCTACAGCCATGGACCGCTGCAGGAGGGATGAGAGATGAACTGCTGCACTAGCCTGGACCTTCAAGGCATTCGTGGTAAGGATCATTCCCATGGAACCAACTGCTATAAGCATCAGGCTGAGGAAAAAGAAGGGGGAGGATGAAAGGGTGTCCATGCTAAGGGTGCTCCATCTCTTCGTACGCTGTGGCTGTCACCCTGACCCAGATCATGTCAAACTGCAGCAGATTGCATTGCGACTGTAATGAAACATAGCTGTGACATCTATCCTCACAGCGAACTTGGAAACCTCGGACTTCTCTGAAAATTGCCTAGAAACTTAAATCCATCTCAGAAATTCCTCCCAGTTAAATGTTACTAGACAAATGCACGTAACCTTTCAAATGTATTCAACTGAATCATCTCAAATTATCAGGATTTGTTCATTTACATCATTAGTTTCAAATGCTCAAATTGTCTCTATTTTTCAAGTTCTCTCCTTTGCAAAGCCACACGTCTTTGGTTGGCTAAGGAAGTAACACACCGAAAGCGATATAAACCCTGCTCCTTTCTTTTCCTCTTTTCTCCAAGTCTCTCAAACTTTTGTGTGGGTGGAGGGATAAGTTGAGCTGCAAAAATGAGCAAGTTTTAGAGAAGAGTAAATATTCTTGGAATTAGTTTCTTTCCTTCTCTCTCTAGGCTGGCACAAATCTTCTGCTTGCCACAGGAGATGCAGACAAATATTCCCTTATTCCCTGTGGTCAAGGAGTTGACAGCCCTTGGGTGTCACAGAACTGAGTCTTTTGGGGCCAGCAACTTTCCACGTATTTTGGCAGAAGGTGGGAAGTTTCTCAGATCAGAGATGGTTCCCTCTGTGTGCACCGAGATGCCCCAAAGTTAATTCCTTGTCCCTGTCCTCAAACCTCTCTTTATCTCCTCTCTCCCCACCTTTAAGACGGGAGTCTTCCTCTCATCTCCATCATATACCAGTTCTTACCTTTCTTTGCCGCCTTCGGGAGTGGGAAGAAGGCTTGTTCTTCTCTGCAACACACGGAGTGAGCACATTCACAGTAGGATCTTGATCACAGTAGGTCTTGCTCTAGAGAGGATGCTAATTCCAGCAGTTTCCCCGATGCTTTGAACTGGAGTAATATAGGAATCGGCAGTTTCTTAAAATCAGGTGTTTTTTTTCAAACAGATACACTATGTTTCTTTCCAGTCTGCAGATCATACTTTACTAAATTTAAAATGGTGGCCATTACTCCTTGGTTTCTGGGAATTAATTTCTAAAAATTCTCTTATGAGATATATCCTGTTAGGTGTCCTTTTACCTGAATCAAATCAGGCTTCCCTTCGAGCAGAATGGCGAACAGAAAAGCACAGCAGAGGCTGTAACAGTTCTACAAGATTACGTGCTGATATAACTATTTCAGTCTTCAAATGTGTGGTTTTTCTCTCTTTAGTCTAAACAATTTGGTATTTCTTGAAACATGAAACAGCCTGGATTTTTAACAATGTGCAATACAAAGAGCTTTTACATTTTCTTTTCAAGCAAAACTAAAGGGTGGATGCAGCAGCTTCACATTGCTCAGACACTTTCATTTCTGTTAAAAGGAACTGGCAGTTTGTTTTCCTTAGCAAGTTGCAAACCCTTTTTATCGAGCTTGCACACTAGCAGTGAAAGCCTGGGAGAAAAATCTCAACCCACTGATGAAAGTGGCTTTCAATTTTTGACGAAAATGCAAAGGGGAGTATCAAAACAAAGATCTACGCTCTCTTGGAGTGAAAAGGGAAGCATTCTTGTAAGCAATTGGTGAAAACAGAATGTTTTCTGCTACAAAAAATCTCTGTTTACTAGTGAAAAGTGTGAAATACAGTGCTAGAGAAGATTCACAGCCACTCAAAAAAAAAGAGCAGTATTGATGTATTAAGTCAAAAATTACTGATTTTCTCAGAAATCCCATCTGTGTAGTTCAGTTTCTATCATTCAAGAGGCATAAATAAACACACATACGACCTTGTGTCTCTGTTTATAAATAAATATATGTATATAATTTATGTGGAGAAAATGAGTTTTGTGTTTTTCCTATTAACTTGGAATATTTTCACCTTCATTATTGTTCTATTACTGGTTTCCAAACTACACATTTCTCATTCCCATAGTTTAACTTATTGTGGAGTTAAATTTCTTTAGACTACAATTCTTGTTACAAGTCAGGCTATTTTTCAATAAATAGGAACTCTTTTTTCATTAAGAGGAAAAAATACCTTTCCACCTATTCATCATTGGTTTAGGCCCTGACTAGTGCCAGTAAGCAAGGACCTCCCTTAAGTACAATGCTTTTACCTGAATGCTATGGGCTCTTCCTTAATCCAAAGAAAATTAGTTTCATTAATTAATGCAGAAGCATGAAATATAAATCTGCATAAAAAGTTTTCAAAACAAAAAAAAAGAGCAGTTTTAAATAAAGGGGGGAAAATTAGTGTCTTTTCCAAAATATTCTCATTGGCTTTGATTCAGGGCCTGGGACCTACCCAAGCAGAGATCAGTGAAGGAGTGTGGCTGTGCAAAAGGTTATAGCTTTGTGGTGGGCAATATTAAATGGATCGATGGATTGAAATTGTCCCATCAGGGAGCAGAAAACGTTTAAAGTGGGAAAATAACCTAACAAGAATGTACTACCATCTCAGCAAAGATAGTCAGGGTGATGTAAAAGAAATCTGTGTGTATGAATGTAACTTCTGTCCTCTGAGAGCCTGAGGTCAAGCCTACATCACAGTTAATGGATAGAGAAGACATCTACCAGAGTTCAGCTCATCTTACTAAGAAAGGGACCCATCTTATTCCACTCATCTGGAAGATTGCTTTAATGTTGGTTGTCTAACTTGCAAGATAAACGTGGTGAAAGGAGTACAACTACCCACCTACCCACCTAACTCTAATATGAGAATGATTGTCCTTCTAAATGATCTGTTTTCACTTGGGTTCAGTTAGTTAAAACAGTCATTAGGACACCTTGCCCAGGTTGTGTAAGATGCCAGACAAGATTATGATAATTGTTGTCTCTTGCTTAAAATAAATAAATAAATAAAAAGTCAGAAGCTGTGGTCCCGCATTCAGCTTCTGTAGACACATTCCTTGGTAGTATCTGAATTTCTGTTGGTTTCAATAAGAGGCCAAAACACTGACCAGGTCCTAGCGGACAGTGAGGCAGAGGGGATCCAGATGCCACCGGAGTCTTCTACAGCAGACTTGACTTCATTGTGTGCCACTGTGATTCCCCTGCCCCCTTGGAGGCAAGGGTCACAGGCTCTGTGCAGAAGCACTCCAGGATGTCTGCAGGAGTAGGAACTGCTGACGGCATCCTCAGAAAGAGCTGGATCAGCGGTGAATGGACTGACCAACGGCCAAGAGCTGCCAAAATATCTTAAAAGCATTGGACACATCCATGTCCAATTCAAAACATATCAAGAGAAGTCATCATTTATAAATGAAAATTAGTCATCCCATTTGTAAATAAATCCACTCCAAATCTCGTCAGAAGTGCGTTCGGCACTGAGAGCTACCTCCGAGTATAATTTTAAATGCCAAACATTCAATCCTTTGACAGTAAGAATCAACAGATTTTCTGTGTCTCTGCTGTGGACTGTGTGGGTCACTAGGGGATCTGTTCCTCTCTCCCTCATGCTCTGTGCAATTTCAGCTTTGTGCTGTGGTGGGTTGGAAATGCCTGAAGACAGCTAACGTGGCAGCGAGGAGTTATTGTATGGTGAAATGCAGCTAAAGGGCAGAAGCCAGTGTGGTCACAGAGCTGTAAACCTGCCATGAAGGTTGAGATACTGGAGCATGTCCAGAGTCAGGCAACGGAGCCGAGGAAGGGTCTGGAGCACAAGTGCTGGGAGAGCGGCTGAGGGAGCTGGGGGGGTTCAGCCTGGAGAGAAGGGGCTGAGGGGAGACCTTCTCGCTCTGCAGCTGCCTGAGAGGGGGCTGGAGCCGGGGGGTCGGTCTCTGCTCCCCAGGAACAGCGACAGGACGAGAGGGAACGGCCTCTAGCTGCGCCAGGGCAGGTTTAGGTTGGACATGAGGAACCATTTCTTCCCCGAAAGGGCTGTCAGGGCCTGGCAGAGGCTGCCCAGGGCAGGGGGGAGTCACCGTCCCTGGGGGGATGGAAAAGCCGTGGAGATGTGGCACTTGGGGACGTGGTTTAGTGGGGGGCTTGGCGCTCGGTTTAGTGGTGGCCTTGGCAGTGCTGGGTCAGGGGTTGGACTTGATGGTCTTAGAGGTCTCTTCCAACCTAAACAATTCTATGATACTGTGAAAAGTAACACATCCAGAAACAAACAGGGGAGATGGATGGGAGGTGAGAAAGGCTGAGTTGTCTTGGGTTGTGGCTCCTTAGCTCATTGACTTCCACCAGCTGAACGCCAGTAATCAGCCACCTATGAGGTCTTCAGCACCCTACATGGGATGCCAAATGTGTTCCTTTTACTTTGCAGAAGGTTTGCCACCACCATCCAGCAAACCTCAGTGAATGTCTGACAACTGTACTGAGTGTGCACAGCAATTACGCAGCCTTCAGCCTACGTGACTGAATAGTACAAATTCTTGTGGCTGTTGTTCCTTCTTTTCTTTTCCCCTAGATAAGCCATGCTTCTCCACGTTTGCAAAGTGGTCTGGGGGTAAAAAGTCACCATGCATCAGCTGAGTTGTGATAATTTTCTACATGCATCCCATTAGCCTATAGGAAAAGCAAGATAAATAGGCAAATTCAGCCCTGCTTCATGAGCTCACAGCAGACCAGTTACTGCAGATGAGGCTGTACATAGTAACTTCTGATGGGAAAATCAGGCAGTTGTGTGACAGTTTTGAGTAACCAAATCTCTTAGTGAAAGCACATGTCACGTTTTGAGGGGAGTTGGGTGCAGTGTCTAATTTATGCTGCTCATTCTAGGCACAGTTTCAGTTTCTGTATCTGTGACAGGGAAAAGTTCAATTATTACAATTTCAGAACTGTGGGTGCTTGACCACACCAGGCAGATGATGGCAGAGGCATCATCTCTGCAGCAATTTGAGTTCAGCATCTTTCAAGATCACAGAGGCGAAACCATGTTTTTCAGGCTTCTCTGTCACATTGTCAGCAGCATTTGTGTATGTATCCAATTTCAAAATCTGCAGCTGAGTGTTTATAGGGCGAGTATCTTTCTACATTGCCAAGTCTTTCATGCACAAGTTGTTTTTGTTTAATCTTCAGGCTGACCTTCCAATACAAGCAGTCTTGCATTAACTTTCCAAAGGTCGTATCTGCAGAATGCAGAGTCAGTGGATCTTGCAGGGTGTCAGTGTATTTTTTTATTGAATTCTAGGCCCTGATTATACTCGGTTTGTTCTGCATGAGATCAACGAGGCAGGTGGAAAATCATCCTCACGGCAGCTGACAATTCTCCACAAATAACGATAAACAGGAATGACAGCTGCATATGGATTTTCACCCGCCAGTGAGGGGAAGGGATGTACAATGTGGGTCTATACAGCCGACTGGTGATCTGTTAAACTAACTGTGTTGTCCAAGTAGCCATCTATGCTTCCCAGTGGCCAGTGGGAGGTACCTCGAGGTTTTCTTAGAACTTTCAATAAAGTTCTATATAATAAAATAAAGAGAGGCACCTCGAGGGCATGGCCCGCACCTTAGGAGAGAACGGATCTCACTCCGCCTGTTACAGAGAGACAGAAGATAGATAGCCTTTTTGAAGCCTTACTTTCACACATGCAAATTGAAGTGGTATGATGTCTGCCTTTGGGGGCTTGGGTTTTTGTCCCTTCTGTCTTACTCTGCACACCCTTTGTGGGGCAACTGCAAAAGTCTGATGTGAAGCGGCTCCTCCGGATTGATCTGGGAGCAGGCAGAGCACCCAGACTGCTCACAATAAAGGGAAGGGAACAAAACACCTTTCCTCCCTTTAATCTCCTGCTATAACGGGAAAGCAGCAGCAAAAGTCTTTTATATCCCAATAGATCCCTTCCTGACCTTGAAATAGGATTCAGCATCTCCCACCTGCATCGATTGCCAAAATAATTGTGGTGTGGATGTCAAAACAAAATACAGATACATCTAGGCATTCAAGACTTCCTACAGAAGGCCTGCCTGGAGTCTCTAGTGTGGAATAAGAAATACTGCAGCTCAGTCTTGTGGGTGCTGAAGGCTTCTTGAGTCAAGTCCGGTCTTCACGGTGCCTGTCTATTTTAGCTGTGACTCCCCAGATGACTGAATATACCGTGGGCTACATCATTACATTTTATACCATCATATATACCACTCAATGCAGCTGAACCACAATGGCTGCATCATCTTGACTTAGTCTGTAAACTATACAAGTGATATGCAGCTTTCCACACCAAATGGTTGCGACATTCATCACCCTCTGCGCAATGAAAGCTTCCTATTCCAGACCAGCTATTCTGTTCTGGGGATCACTGGTATACAGCTGAAGTATCTCTAGAAGAGATCACTCTGTCCTGATGTACTATCGTGTCCCTCATCTTACCAATGTCTGTGCCTGTACAAATGGAAATAGGCACCTCATTTCCATCCTTATAATTTCTAAGGCATATAATGGAAACAAATTGTTGGGAATGATGAGACAGTTGCTCTGGCTCATGATATGAATACAAAAAGAAATGAAGAATTGAGACCTTCATCATTTGGCATGCTCAAGACACACTTTAGAAGACCGTGCAACTAAACCGCCTTCACTCAGTCTGCATCAAGTAGCCGCATCAGTCCACGGCAGGTAGAGGTGCATTTGTACGTTCTGTAACATACAGTGGTAGCTTGATTCCTACATCAGCCTAAATCAGGTGTGAATCCAGAGCAGAGCAGACTTGCACTAATGTAGTGAATATTCAGGTGTGAATTTTACCCTTGCTTCTGCTGGTCTCACACTGGAATAAATCTTTGGTTTCAAAGTCCATCCCAATGCTCACCAAGCTATCAATCAGAGAAAAGGAAATAGAATATTTCTCAAAACAAAATGAAATCCAGCATCTGAAAAATAAGAGATTTTGAGCCTTTAATTATGCTATCAAGGTACTTTACAACACTCTTCAGTATTACACATAGCTTTTTTATATTTGATATAGTGAGACTCTGATGCTGTTTCTATAAAGTGAGCACAGGAAAGCAGCATTAATCTCATATTCCTCTTCTTTCAGAGAAAGTGTAAGGTCATTTCTGTCTCCACAATTCTGGCAGAGCAGAATTGCAAAGAGAAGCCAATTCTAATAACACTTTATAGAGGTAATAGAAGAGGAAGAAAATGGGAAGAGAAAGTAGAGAACAGCAAAGAAAATTATATAATATGTAACCTTATCTGTCGAAACACAGCAACTGGAGAAATTTCCCCCTTTCTTTTATTAAGCAATTTTTAATTAAAACATCTCCAATAAACCCCACACTGATCATCAACATGGCACTGACTATTGTGGCCCAAATTAAACACTCTAAAAGGTTACACTCTGAGTTTGGGATAATGCAGGAGGATTGGCCTGTATACAAAGACACAGGATGCTCATAAATCTTCCATGGATTCTGGCCCTGGTCTATGAATTTAAATCATTTAAATTGTTCTGTGTATTTGCTGACCTTAAAAGGGGATTTTGATGCAAATTCTGACCTACTCTTTAGCATGTGAAGGAATCCAGAGCTGGTCAAATGTTAGAGCAGCTAGGCTGTATCTAGGGTGTATCTAGGCCTGGCTACCAAATGAGATCATCCTTGGAAACAGGGTTTCTGATCTAAAGCCCTTTGGCAGTTTTTGAGTTGGTATTAACAGGCCTTGGACTTGGTCCCTGTGGCCTCCAGTGATTCTGCTGTGCTGTGGGAAAGGAAAATGGAAGAGGTCCAAGATTTGTACCGAATAAGAAAGAAGTTTAAAAAAAAACAAAACAAAACAAAACAAAAAAAAACAAAAAAAAAAAAAAAAACACACAGATGGTATAGGTGGAATAAAGCAGGATTGGGCTGGGAGAGGCTGAGTTGAGGATAATTACTTGTTCTCTAGGTGCATCACCTCCACAGACTCCCATCTTTGCCTGACAGCAGAGGATGTAAGGCTTGGAAAAGCCCCCTGCTTCCCTGAAGCCTTGCCGACGCCTTTTGCGGACGCAGCCAGTGGCAGTGGGGGAGCAGAGCAGGACCCCAGCCAGGCTGTCGTCTCCTTGCCTCGCTCCCCCCTACTTCTGAAGGAGCAAAGTAAGGTGGCCATGGGCAAGCAGAGAGACGTGCCACGGGTGACCTCCTGAGAGCCTCCCCAGGACAGGCAGGGAGCACAGCAGTGCCCAGGCTGTGGAGGCCACGACAGCTCACAGCGCTGCGAGAGGTTTGCTGCCTCGGCTGTCTTAGCAGCACAGCTTATGCCAACACGCAGCCCATACGGGACAAGACTTGCTCTTCAGTCCGGAGCACCTGCAACTCCCTAATGGAGGAAGAGGAGTGGGGACAGAGCTGAGGGCAGCAGGGACATGATATTCTGGCTTCAGGGCAATGTAAAAAAGCAGAAAGTAACCCCCAATTCCCTTGAGAAATACATACCGATTCACCCCTGCCACATGTCATTTCCCCTGTCCCGACCACAGGAAAGTGTTTCACTTTTTCTGGTGACTTCGGTCTTCCAAGCCAGAGGGTCGTATTGACCTTTATTTCTGTAATCAGTTTCTATAATGAGAACGCTTTAAGCACATGCACGCACAGAGAAAATTAAGTGAAGCCTATGCTACTATGTTTATATTTAGACATCCCAGAGGCACAAGGCAGGTTGCTGATTTTCTGTGAAAATTCTCTTTCCAGACAAACGTATCTACATCTGTCGCACAGTGACTGATTAAAACCACCATCCTGCAAGCGATAGCTACCCCTGCCTGTTTGCCGGGGCTCGCACAGAGCCACCGCTTGTAACGATGATTGCAGTCCGCTCAAGGGAAATAGCCTTCATGCTTTCTATTTGCTTCCTCAATAGGGGAAAGTTCTAAGAAATAAGAAGGCAGGCTGTGTTCCCTGTTACTTCTTAATTTATTACGAAATGGGTGTCTTTAGCCAGCACGGGGAAAGCCAAATCTCATGAAAAAACTGCCCAAGAGTATAAAAGCAAAGGGTGTCTAGGACTGCTCTTTCAACACGGAGGCAAAAACTTTAAGGAAGAGTTTCTTTAGGAAAAGCCTCTCCTTTGCAGAGGCTGAGAGCTGGTGGAGAGCCGATTACAGCTCCCTGACTCTGCTTTCTTTAGGCCAAAGTTGAGAGGTACCAGACGCCATAAGGTGTTGGTACCAGTTTTCTTCTGTTGTTTCTGCTTATGAGCACATGAGGTTTCAGCCAAGTCAACCAAAAAAACCCAAACCCAAACCACAAACAAACCAAACTGAAACAAAACAAAACACAACGCAACACCACAGCAAAAAACCACACTCATTCCCTTTTTTAATGGGGATTTGTCTTTAAGGAGTAGGAACTGAAAATCCAGTGGGCTAAATCTGATGGAAAACTTGAATATCATGTCCCTTAGCCCTATGGATTCAGATGTAAAACTTCCCTGCGTATATTAGATTACAGCCCTGGCCAAGTCTTCAAACTGAGTTTAACAGCATGCGAGGGCAGGTGTGCTTTAGTCCGGCTGGTGTCACAGGGACAAACCCCACCCAGTTATACACTGAGGAAAATCAAATAAAATTATAAGTATTTCAATGGGAACAAGTGCATAGATTTTCACCCATAGGACTATGTGGATTCGCACTTGAAATCACTCACAACGCCATTCACCTCGCCCAATTTTGCAATCTCAAAGTTAGGGCTTCCCCAAGATGTTCACCTTGACTGTTCACCCCTGTCAGCGGAGAGGGATGGGCATGTCCCCCGGGACGGGATGAACATCTTTCTCAGGGGTTACTTTATATAAATATAAAGCCCGCGTGAGATCACTTTGCATGGGAGATGTGGAGCCACGCAGCTTCGGTGAACAACGTGCAACCGGAACGAGAAATTCGTGGATCATCTGCAGGCAAGAAGGGTGCAAGCAGCTCACATCAAGCATTCCCAGGACAAATGCCACCCCGGGAAGCTCATGAGTTTTGCATTAGTACTGCTGAGAAAGGGACACACTTGTCAGCAAAACTGTCCATGAAAAATAATCATATAGTTATTGTATCATTATAGAATCATTATAATCAATGCTGGAATAATTTTTAAATTAAATATTTTTCAGCGATACCTGTAGGTAGCAATGTTATCTTACCAATTTGTAACTTTTTGTCAAATTTCTTACGTCAGACGAAGGCTGAAAATAGGTCTGCACTATGAAACAGAGAGTTTGCTTTGACAAACTAAATGAAATGTGTCAATTTTTCTGCTTTTCTAGTGTTTCTTGTTTTGAAACTGTCTTTCAATTTTTGTGATAAAAACATTAAAATTTGCTCTCAATCCAAAGGAATCATTAGTCTAGATTCAGATAAACCAGATAATTAAATATATAATTTAGAATGATTTTAAAGAAGGATTTTAATTCAATAATTTCAAAGGTTTTCAATCAATCTGGTGCACTCCAAATACTGAATGGTGAAACAGCCAAACAAATGGGAAAATCCATTGTTTTCATAATTCTGCCACTGAATAACAGCACATTTGCAGTTTTAGTTTAATGGTTTTCAGGCACTGTTTAGGTTTCATGTTTGCAGATAAATATTTGTAGTGGTGACAGCATACTGTGTACACAAATTGTAACTACTTCCAACAGCAATAGGTACCTGATTATGATTCATGTGCCATATGTTTCCAGGAAACATAAAGAAAAAAAGCATTAAAACACATTTGTCTTTAATTATTGTTTCTATTTGGGGCAGTGACATAATTGTGATTTCTAGGGATATAGTGTGAAAAGTGGAATTGTGATTTACATGCACATAAAACATCAAAGAAGGACAAAATATCGCTTTGACTTCATCCATACATGCAACTGTAACTCCATCTTTTCTTTCCTTACGGGATGTTAGATCTTCCCAATGGTGCATTAAAATTCTCCTCACCACAGCTGAGAAGCAAAAGGAACCATGATTTCAGATGTCTGATTTCTCTTCTTGTTTTCCCAGTGTTTGACAACTGAGAAGCCCTGACAGCTTACCTACATCACCTGCTCTTACACACTCACTCGAAGCCTCAAGGGACTTGGGCTTTTTCTTCTCTCTAAGCACATCTTCACCTGAAATTCTGCAATAACCAAAACCACAACACTGAAAAGTTAATGTGTACAGTTGTATGATTATGTCAGTTCCTTTTTTTTCTTGCTTCCTATATTTCTTGCAGAATAATGGTGATCTGATGCAAATGAAGATTACCAGCTGTTTCTATTTGAGTAAAAAATGGTATTCTTTTTTATAAGAGGAAAAAAGAATTTAAAAAATCAATAAATCAGTCAAAAAAAAAAAAAAAAAAAAAAAGGTGGCTCAGTCAGTTTGGGAAAACAAGAGGCTTTGGGAAGTAACCACTTCCCGGTGTCCATTTCATGACCGTGTCTCTTAGTCCTTTTGCCCCTGTAAAATAGTAAGTTAAGAAATCGCAAAGTTGTGGGGAAAAAACCTCCTTGAAAGTTAAACCCTGTTTTTCAACCAGCATGACTGTCGTCCCTGAACTCCTCCACCCCAGCATAACACAGTTCGGTTGATGGTAAAGGAGCTCGACGAAAGAGTTAAATATTGCGCAGTGATCACAAAGGCTTCCAAGATATTTTTTTTTAGCAATTTAAAAAAAGAGGGAGGGGGATTCCCTTTGCTTTTTGGTATTGTCGTAGCAAAAAAAATGTTGTCCCTGAAAATCTCATGGTTGGTTTCTGTCCCTGCTGCTCACGCAAAGCACCCAGGGGTGTATTGCTTATACTCCATCGCCTTCCCAGCCACACAGCTTATGCCAAGGCCAGGAAAACGCTCAAGCAAAGCACAGGATAACCTCTTAGAAATCAATTCCATGATCTAGGATTAATTTATCACTATATGTCATACATCAGTTCATGTTTGTTATTGAATTAAAATGAAATGAATATGGTCTCGAGCAAGACTGAACAAACAAGATCATTTAGTAGTTGAAGAGATCATGAGAAATTAATTTTGTATTGTTAAAATTATTGAATTAGGATCATTAATACCGCTGGCAAAATCCTATCCCTTTATCAGGCCAGATTGTCAGCAGACTCCCAGCACTCATTCAGAAACCAGGAGACAACCAGCAACTTTAAAAGTGAAATGGCAATGGGTTTTATGTACTCCTTCTCATCAAACCCTTTTGTATTCGTAAGCTCGGTCCTAACGAGAGACTGCGGTGAAACTCATTGTGCTTTGCTACCTGGAAGCTTCCTACAGTGAAGACAAAAGAGATGCTTATTGGAAGTCTTTTTGGTTTTTTCTTTAGCAAAAATAAATGAGGTGGGTTTTCTTTATTTAATATTATAGTAGAACAGTGATCATATAGCACGCATAGTTTTCTGTCTAATTGCTCTGTGTATCCAGAGCTTTGAAGTCAGTCCATATAAATATCTCTGAGATTTAAGAAATACCGCTTTTGATTTCCACCCGAGGCAAAACAAACAATTTTATTCTCTAGCGTGGATGGATTCTGAGTTGTGTTTCATGCTAGGAAAACCTTAGAAACAAAAATTCATATCCAGCTGCTCTCTGTAGTGCAGAAATTCAAAAAAAAAGGAAATAGAAACAATCTGTAATCCGGAATTTATTGGCAATTTGCTAGCGCACTTATCTGCAACAACACAAGCAACATGAACAATCAGAGCACAGAGCTGTTTGGTCTGGAGGCCTTAAGAAAAGGATGTTTGAGAATGTGTGAATAAATCAAGGCTATAAAAAGAGTAGCAAAACCTTTAAGTTGAGTAGGACTAGAGCAAAGTTAACTTGGCAAAGAGAGCGAAGTCAGACAACTTTTCTCCTTGCAAAAAGCCCCTGGAAGGCTGAGGGGAAAAATCCAGAGCACAGCTGGAGAATAATGGAATTGTGGTTTCTTTTTTAAATGAAGCTGCTTTTTTTAAATCATAGTAAATACTTCATCTATAATTCTTTGAGAAATACTTCTAAAATACAGCTGTGCTCTGAATTTCCCGGGTGATGGAGCCTAGCCACATTTTCATTTTTAAACAGATGTGGTTTGTAAATATACTGACTATGGCAGTTTAACTATGTCGTTGGGTGGCTGTGGAGATGAGGCCAGCTGTGTCTCCACTGGTTTAGCTCCCCGAACAGATGTTCCCTCTCATGGGAAGGCAGCGTCTTGCAAATCACCACCTTTGAGAAGTGGAAAAACATCGAGACATCCATCATCTTAACATTTTCTTTTCCTACCTGAGAGTCAAATTGTAGGAGGATCCAAGTACCAGTTACAGGATGGATCCTCCTCACACCTACACTGAGCTGAATCAGGGGAGACTTGGCTTGAACCCACCTTGCAGTTACGCCAGCGTGGCATAGGGCTATTTGAGGAAAATCCTGATGCTGACGGCTGCTTTCTGTGTTCGACTGTAGAAGGGCTGATACGCCCAGCTAGACTCAGGCCAACATAAGAGAGAAAGTGGGCTACAATTTGCAAGAAAGAAGAGCAGCTGCACGGAGAAAACTCTGATGCTCTCCCTGCTCTTCTGCTAAAACCGTAAACGAAGCTGGAATCGTCACAGCTACGGTTTTGGTGGGTTTTAAAGAGCAACAGGGCTTTGGGCCGGGGGGTCCCACAACAGTCCAGGCTACACAGAAATGGGCTCTTGAGAGACATCGCACCGGCTTGCACGCTGCTTCTCCTGCCTGTGACCGGTGGAGAAGGATGATATTGTAGAGAGGTGGATGTGAGTGTCGTCTCCCAAGTAACAGGTGATAGGACAAGAGGAAACGTGCCAGGGCAGGTTTAGGTTGGACATGAGGAACCATTTCTTCCCCGAAAGGGCTGTCAGGGCCTGGCAGAGGCTGCCCAGGGCAGGGGGGAGTCACCGCCCCTGGGAGGATGGAAAAGCTGTGGAGATGTGGCGCGTGGGGACGTGGGTTAGTGGTGGCCTTGGCAGTGCTGGGTCAGGGGTTGGACTCGATGGTCTTAAAGGTCTTTTCCAGCCTAAATGAGTCTGTGATTCTATATGTTGATGTCTCCATACTGTATCTTTATTACAGCCCTATCCAACCTGCTCCAAATTGCTCACAACTTTTAACTGGCAAAGAGGATTCAAGGGTGATGCAAAATCTCTGTGGCAGGATGAGTGTCTGTTTGAGAAACCACCCATGGGTTCTTCTTCGGTCTAATCCTGCCTGCTGTGCTTAGCACCGTCAGCCGCAGAAAACAAGAGCTCCTGGATGCCTCTGCTCTGCCCCTTCCTCCCCGCCACCCCGTAGGACCTCCCCTAACAACCTGTGAAAGGAGCCAGGTTGGTAAAAACCTCCTGTATTTACTGAAATAATCCTTTAGAAAGGATCAAAGCCAGTAAACAAAGAGCGAGCCATCATGTAACTACTATGTACAAGAGAAGTGTCCTCTGGCAAGACCGGGGATGCTAACAACACCCATTGCCACGAACACCCTGTCACCCTGTCACACTGAATTCGCTAAATGAAACAAGTGATTTTTATAAACGGGAAATGCCACTTGCCAGTGTCCTCATCCCACTGAATGGGAGGAAAGTTGTTTACTCCATTTTCTTTTCAGGTGGTTAATAGAGATGGTACAGAGGTAAAAGAGTCTTGGTAATTTAGTAGATTTCCTGGCACTGAATTTCCTCTTATTGGATTTTCTTTAATCAGCTCTAATTTTTCTTAGCAAATCTTAACCTTTGCACATTAGAATCTCTTCCAAATTGATTAACATAAAATTTCCTTCTTATTCTTGAATAATCAGACTCTCACACTTCCCCCACAGGTGTTCACATGGACATCAGCAGTGGTCTCTGTCCTCCAAATGCTCTTCCATGGCCAGTGATAGGGGAAAGGACACTTAATCACGCTGTTCTGTTAGCCTGAGCTCTGTTACAGAGCCTGGCTTTTAAGAAAATCTTGAAAATAGTGCAGAATTATTGTGTTCCCGGCCAGAAGCCAAAAAAAGTCTTCTACTTCGAAGAGACCAAGCACAAAAAAAGTGAAAGGTACAATACAAAAATTTAAAATATCCTGGTTGCCACTACCCTCCCACATGCATACAGCAAAGAATGTGCCAAAAAAATAATTGTACCCTGGGTTTTTTTTTCTTTTCTTTTTTTTTTTTTTTTTTAAGATTCAGACTTTGCCATGGTCCCAAAGTGAATAATTTCCCCTTTGGTTAAGAATAGTTTGAATACAAGCAAAGGACATTTTAAAACAGAGAATCAAAAGGGAACTTGGGCTCGTTCACAAAAATGTTGTAAAAGTGAGCACCTGGTTTAAGCCCCAGGCTCCTTCAGTAGTCAGTGGGGAGAGATGAGCATCTCCCAAAGGCAACTCACCATGCCTGAAGGCAAGTGTATCTAAAATACAAGAGATAAATAGCCTTGGAAGAAAGCTGAGTGTCCAGCCTAGGTGGAACACCTCATTTTAGGCAGATACACTAGAAGAGTTGAATCCTTCCAGTCAAATGCAAATTTGCTTGCGTGTTTGCTTTTTTGGGTAGTCATTTGGCACAGAAACGTCAATGATTCCCTCCACATGAACAGTTTAATATTACCAACTGACAGAAAATCCTCTTGCATCACTCTGCCACACAATTAACATGGTATACCTGGCCTTTCCCTCTGCATTAATGACCCGAAGCTTAAGGAAAAAAATTCTGTATTCTGAGAAACTAGAATGTCGGATAAACATTTAGCAAGGAGAGTGCAGAGTTTGTTTCATAACTCTAATATATAGTTTACAATCCTGACTTCAACTTACACTTGACTTTTATGCCAGCAGTATATGCGGTTGACGGGGAAAGCAGACCCTAAATGCTTGACTGACACATGAAATGTGATGGGTCCGTAATGCGGGCAGCCTGACTAGCAGAAAAGGCCCTGTTACTTGTTTGCTTAAGATCCCAGGTACTTGGTTTTAAAGCCGGCTCGGAGCCAAGCAACAGGAATCTTTAAAACTGTGAAGCCAAAAATAGCTCCGACATCCCAGTTAAAATAAACTGCAGATAATCTCTCATGGCAAAATTATGGAGTGCAGCCTCGGGAAAGCAAAGCAAACTCTGATGGGGGCTCCTGTGCCCATGGATGGAAGCTCAATGGTTTTTTCAGGTAACACTGCATTATCCTATATTTCTTTAATTGGAATGTTATCTCTTCTTCTTCCTAGGGATGTTACCTGGCACAAACTCTTGTGCAAATTATTTTCAGTAAATTAATTTTGTGGTTTTCTTCACACTGCTTCGTTCCGATCCCCTGGTCCATTCCTCTCCGCCTTGTATAAGTTTCGATAGGATTTCTAGCTCAGAACTTCTCTGAAATTCACATGGTCCATGCAATAGACATTTGAGTGTCATGGGACGGTTGATCTCTTCAGGACTATTGATCTACCAGAGCCTGTGTTCTTTCTCCTTGATAAAACCAGCACTCAATAGGTTCACAATCAAAAAAGAGGGATTTGTGTGTATGTAACTCTGATTTACAGTTTTTCTTGTGGTTGCACAGCTGAACACCTAGAAATGAAACACCCAGAAATGAGTAAATATACTTAACGGTTAGCAACATGAGCAACCACACACCAACGGGATATTCTGGGTATCTGAGGCTGCTGCATGTGCCCAGTAAGGAAACACAACCTGAATCTTCCTGCACCAGCTGCTTTGCCCCATGGGGAGTCTGTACATCACAGACAGACAGACAGACACCCCCCACC
>KL269150.1:7342-27965 GCA_000699545.1 Podiceps cristatus | reverse complement strand
GTTCGGCGAGTACATTGCTGCTGTTAGGGAGTAAGCAGGATCTTGTTCTGATTAATTTGTTTTGGTTTGGTTTTTGTGGGGTTTTTTGGTGGTGGTGGTTGTTGATTTTGTTTGGGTTTTTTATTTATCTTTAAACAATATTGTCTACACCTTTGCTAAGCACAATTTGACAGTGGCTAAAGTACTGGTGACAGCCAGAGGTAGTAGCATTTATCTCAAGGAAACATTAACCCATTACCATTCTTATTGGGAACAGTAGTGACAAGCTTGGGAGGGGGTTAGAGGGAGCAAAGGTCTAATGAAAGCACAGCCATTGGCTTCCTCTTTAACCTGAGGAGGGGAATGATCTTGAACTAAACAAATCCTATTTAAAGAATTGGGTAATTAGTAGTCTTGTCATCCTACAGATTAGCATTTTGAATTGCTTTCAGTAAAAATGCAAACTGCCTTTCCATTATTTCTGTCATTCAAAAAGCACATAATTGAAAACTATTTTGTTATTTGAGATGCTTCTTTCAATTGCCTTCAAAAAGGAGATTTTTTTTTTTCATCTGTATGAATGGATTTAGTTGTTTGCTGAATGGTTGTATGTTAAGATTGGGTTTGTGCCTTGCGTAGCCCCACCTTGTCTGAGGACTGAAAAGGAAGAACAGCCTCACCCCACTTTATTTCTTGTACAGGGCAGCAAAACCAAACCTAACCCATCCTCTCCACATTGATCTTACAATAAATATTAATTTAGTAATATTTCATGATTTCTCAGCAGTCTTTTAATGTGTCAGGGGTTTTGGTTGTTTTTTGTTGGTTTGGTTTTTTTGGGTGTGGGTTTTTTTGGGTTTTTTGGGGGGCCGTGGTGGTGTTTGGTTACTCCCTCCGCCCCCCTTCCTTCAACTGACTAATTCTGGGGTCCCTTTCTGCATTCCGTGTTTTCTAGCTGCATTTGTCTGCTTAGTGGGCTGACTGACTTCTGTAATCCAAGAGCCACTATCTTGTCATTATCAATGAAGTATGCAGCCAAAACTTGGAAGTGAGAATATAACCATTTTTAGGTATTTGAACGTGATCTCACCCTAATGTTGTGGTGTAGGGATTTTGGAGTTGTGGGTCCCTCCCTTTTATTTAAATAGGTATTTAATCTCTCTCTACTAGGATTCTGATTTAGGGGGGAACACCAAAGTAGTTGCAAGCACTCGGTCCTGTGTGGTTTTGGAGAGGAGGAGGGAAGGTGTGAAAGCATAGAGTGCGGTCCTCTTTCTGGTAGATATGGCTGGTTTGGAAGCTTCTGCTCTAGCAGCTGAGGATAAGAGGATCCCAGATGGGGAGTAGGGAGGGAGGAGAACATCTAAGACCCTTTACTGGAGGTAAGTAGCCAGTCTTTAGATATTAACAAAAGCTTGAGAGCTGTTTTTTAAAGCAACTTAGAGAATAAAAACAATTTAAGAAAATTGTGAGTACATCTCTTACTTCTAATTGCAGAGTTCAACAAACTTTGTATTTCATTCCATTATTTAATGTTAATGTATTAAAAAAACCCAACACAACAAAGAACCTTTCTACTTGTTTTATTTCTAGCATATTATCAAGTTTCACCGTGCCTCAAAAGCAAATAAAAAGCCCATGCAGTTGCCAAGATCTATGGTTAAATCCCTACTCTACCAGATCCTCGATGGAATCCATTACCTCCATGCAAACTGGGTGCTTCACAGGGATTTGGTAAGTGTTGCATGTGTTACCTGGTTGAGAAAGTTTCATGTGCATGTTGTTAGGTAGGAGAAGAAAAGTCCCTATTAGTAATCTTGCATATCGATCCGCACAGCTCTTCCTGTTATTGTTGCAGGATACCAATGGAGACTTTAAACATGAAAACAAACTATGTTTTCACATTGTTTTTATCTGAGTCATCTGAGCTCAGACAATGATGCTAGATCCGGTAAAAGGATTGCAGATACCAATATCCGAAAACGGTACGTGAGCCAGCTGATATATGTTGGTTGAACATTCTTATGAGTTTGTGCACGACTTTGAAAAGGCATTTCAGTAGGAAAGTGATTGATACCCTTGTACATTGTTTGGCTTACGTGCAAGTTACCATAAAAGCTAGTGAAAGAGTAGGGTTTTTTTCATGGAGTATTTCTTTTCCATGTGGTATTTTTTCTGACCGTGGGAAGAGAATGATGAAAGGATTGTCATCTTGAAATTTCTCATGACCTGAAGTGGCTCTTTAAGTTGACTGCAGATTACAAGGGCAGCCAGTTGCCTTGTCTTAGTTACCCTTTTCCCTTTCAAGTTTCCCACCACTCCTCATACTTAAGTGAGCTGCTACCAAGGGTTGCAAAAAGAAGAATGCTAATATGGGTATAGTGCTTGCTGCCGCTTGCGTTGTGGCTAGAATTTTTGGCATGAGACAAACAACATGATGGTTAATATGCCAAATCTCTTCTAATAGTTATGCTATTGTTACATCAGTAGTAGGTATGGTAGGAAATGTAGTGTAATCTGTGTATAAAACCACTGCTTTTATTTGATTATTTTTTTGCAGTTGCCCCAGTACACCAAAATCAGGATGCATGTCCAGAAACTTACAAACACTAAGTTTTGTGAGACATGGATTGTTCTTAAGTCTTTTAACAGTAAATAGGGGCTTGGATTAATTTTTGGATGTAGAACAAGTGGTTTTTTAAAAGATAAAGAATAAAGTAAGGCAGGCATAGAATAGAAGTCACAGACATCTTCTGAAATAAATTTTATTTAATTTTTGTCATAATACCTAATAATAGTGGCCAGAAGTGGGGTTCCAGGTTTTGGAATGGATCACTTTTTTTACTTCACTCCTTGGTATTTATTGGTAGTTTTTCTGTTAAATTCCAAATGTTAGTATATTTGTGTGGGGTTTGTTTGGTTTGGTGGTTTTTGGGGTTTTTTTTGATTGAGTTGTTTGGTTTTTTTTTCCCATTGGAATAGTAGCCATGGGCAGGAAGCAAATACAACCCTGATTTTCATGCTACAATTATTACTTTCCTAAGGAGGCAGCTGTTGCTTTGGCAGAATGCTGAGATGCAGTTAGATAGAGCTTGAGAAGGAACACCCGAAAAGTCTTTATTCAGCTAAGTTTAAGGGAAGCATATGTGTTCATGAAACAATTAAATATATATACACTCAAATGCCATATATGTTCTTGATATCTTGATAGGAAATACAAGATGGTATCTAGGATAATAATAAGAAATACCCTAGAGAATTTTCTTGCCGGTGTTGCTATTTCCAGCCTGTAGCACCAGGTGTTTTTTGTGACTATTGCTGCTACTTTATGGGTCTTATCTGTTGTTGATGAGTTGCAGCAAAGCTGGTGCCTAGTATCTCTGTCTTTTCTCTTGGAACTTTGGGAGGTGATGGTTGCTGTTACGAAAAAGGCAACTGTTTTTCATCACTCTGGAATGATAGTGCTTGACTGATGTTGGCATAATTGAGAAAGGAGAAGAACAGAAATTTCTGAAGTCTTAATGTGTTCTTGGTATGCGAATAAATTTAAGCTAATGGATTCTGGGATGCCTCGGTGAGAGAAAGGAAATGATTTAAAAATTGCTTTAGTACACTGATGATTTAAAGGTTATTAAAAATCTTGCCTTTTTAAAAATTATTACAGATTTCTGAAGAATTCAGGTATTTCAAGTAATTATTCTGTATCTGCTCTTGAAACTAGGAGTTAATGTTATCATTTAGTAACCAATTTAAATTCTCAGTTAACCAAAAATTTTATATATCTCTAATTCTTATTTGTATGCTCATCCCTGGGATTCTAAGCACGGTACCTCAGGCACGTTTTCCCTGGGATCAGTGTCTTGCATAATACATAAATATCAGCTCTTCAGTGTCTTCTTAAGATGGGGAGTAGTTCGTCTAGTGTTTTTCTTTTAGCTGTTTTAATTTACATCCACTGGAAAAAATATTTTTCCTTTTGATGTAAACAAAATTTTGCATCAAGACACCTTGTACTTTCCTGGTTTAATATAACTCTGTTCTTACTATTTTTAGCATCCATTTGGATGTAGACCAAAGATGGTGACATCCATAAAAGTCATGTTATGCTTATTTCATTTTTTTTTTGTTAAAAAAATCTCCAAGAATATTTATCATAGTGTTAGCCAAATTCTCCCAAGCCATGGAAATGACCTTTGGAATTTATTTAACAAATGCTGCAGTGAAAAAAAAAAGAAACATGGGAGGTTAGGTTTTTGCCAGGATACTTCCCTGGAGGTATTTGAAGAACATTGTTTAAATCTTAATGTGGTACTGTCTTAAATGAAGGAGTTTTTAAAGATACTAGAATACCAAATGTGCTTTTTAAAAAACCCTGGTTCTCAATAGATCTATATTTTTAGATACCTTAAAATTGCAGCTCTTAAGTTATTTGTAAGATCAGCGGTAGCCAGCAAAAGCATGATAGTGCAGACTTGCAATCCATGTCCTGTCCTTGGGCTGAGCTAATGGGTAGTTGCTACCACAAGGAGACAGTCTCGTTCCCCTCTGCACTATCACTAGCCATTGTCATCATCATAATGGCCTGGCAGGTGACACGCCCCTGGCTCATGGTGAGCTCATTCAGGGAGTTAAACCTGCAGAAAGTACTCACTTTTCTCTTTCAGACCTTGTTTTCTGCAGGATTAGCTCTCTGAGGGATCTCAGTAGGAGTTTACATTGCGTGAGGGAGCTGGTGCAGAAGACGTGTGAGGCTGGCAGAAAGCTGAACAGGTCATTCTGGCATCATCTGCCATTAGGTCAGATTATTTTATTGTAAAAATGCACCTTCTAAATTCTTAGATGAAAGTGCAAGTGTTTTCAGGTATTTCAAGTAATTATTCTGTATTTTGTTTGTTTGTTTGTTTTTTGGTTTTTTTTTGTTTGTTTGTTTTTTGTTTTTTAAATTACATTAAATTGTGGTTCTAAATCAGTATAACCTATGTTTACATTGACTCTCTTCCAATCCAATACTTACGTTAGCTTAAACTCTCCCAGCCCAAGTCCCAATTTAGGAAAGTGCCCAAACCGAGGCAAATTATAACACCAAATACACTCACACTTGTACTTCCAGAAATATGAAAACTTTAGTGTATCTTTTACATTCTTGTAATATTGGGGTTATTTTGTGTCTGGCTTTCTTATCCTGAAGGTAGCTGAAAGGTGCTAAGTGGCTTTTTAGGTATAATTCTTTTGGCTAATTTCTGTCAGTTAAAAAATATTAATCAGTAACTTTTGTTACAGCAAGATTCAAACCAGTACAGAATATGGGACAGGAGCATTAGAGTTTTGATTTCTTTGAATAGCGTTGAGTCAGTTTACACACCTTAGAGTCGACACAAGTCTAGTAAAAATCCGTATGTTTGTTCCCCTGTCAAGCTGTTTGGAATGGCATTACATTGTTGGGCTACAATAATTTTGCCTTTTCAACACAGCAGTGCTCCTCAAGGACACATGAGAGGGAGGCAGGCTTTGCTGGCTCTTCTAGCTGCTGGCATTTTGTTATAAACAAGAGGTCAATATAGGTAAATATTAGAAAAAGAACCTTTTGGTACTAAGCTACAATTATGCTCCATACCTTGAGTTGATAGCCAGATAGAAGATGCAGCGTGTGGAGTAGAGTATTTCAAAGTATTAGAATATCTTTGTGCCCCCCTCCTTCAAATGTGAATTATTTAGATTCCACAGGAATGTTCAGCAAAGGTCTTTCTTTGCAGAGGTGTCAGAAAATAGAGATTTTTTCCATACACAGTGCATGTTCATGTTAGCAATAGAAAGGATTTTGGCACTTTCTTGTGCTGATAACCCTTCTATAGTTGATGTTCGTTGCTTAAGGACAGACACAGAGAGAGACCATTTCCTTTAGAACTTGATAAAAGCAATTTCTATTTGTAATAGGACGTATTTTCCTGGAGGGGGGGTATTATCTGTGAGATGTTTTAAGTGCACAGAAACCATATTGAGAAATTCATTTAAGATTCCACTTATGTCCTTGAGCATTTCTTTAGTATTCTGCTTAGCGTTATTAAAACGCTTGTCTGAAAAATGAATGTTGGAAATCAAACTCACCAGAGAAATGAAAATTTTTATTTTTTTCCCCTCCCCTAGGATTGTGTTAAATGTTGCTTTCAGCATTCTGAAATCGGAAACTTGCTCATTGCAGTAGTTGTATAAACTAACTTTGTAAAATGAGCCAAGTTTCTGAAGTGTTTTTATTATAATTTTAAATACTTGTTGACTACGAATTTTCCAGTTTCTCTGGTATTGCCCCTTTACAGCTTTAAAGTGTCGAAATTGACTGCATATGTTCTTTTACAAATTAAAGACATTAATTTACAGCAAAAGTCTTGTAGATGGAACAACAGTGAAAAGACTCAGTGTTAGCCACACCTTCAGACTCACAATTTTGATTTGCATACAAACGGCAGAGTTAACATGTTCTGATGGAACAAAAGGTGTCCATGAATCTTAAAATTGCAGAGATTTCAAATAAATTCATTTTCATTGTAATAATTTGTATTTTTCTGTTTACAAAAAGATTTAGGTGTCTAATGTGCAAGTGAGAAAGAAGGTAGATTCTAGATGAGGTGGTTCTCTGAGTAGGTTTGGATGGCTAACTTACTGTTGATGCAGAAGGAGGCCGTGCTGCCTCTACGCCTCTCTGCTCCACTGTGCTCCTCCTCTTCCTTCAAGCTGGGGATTGGAAAACTAACATGAGTTAAAATTAGATTCGCAAAGAAGAGGTTGATCTGTATATGAGTTCATTCCCTTATCTGGTTCAGCGTACAATTACACAAATCCTTGAGTAAAGTGGATATATGAATAAGATATAACTCGTGTGGGAGCCGAGTGGACAAGGATGAGACATCCTTGGATAGGATAGACTTCCATTTTCAGTGACATTGTCCTATTCTCCTCAGAGTGTTAAGTATATAATCTGTAATCTTCCTTCTCCTTAGCCATTTTGGTACCTGTAAATTTGCTGGTCCCTATCTTTTGGCCAGTAATAATAAAACAAGCACCTCAGCATAAGGAATCTAAGATTTGGTGGTTTGAGCTGTGTTTTTTGAAGAATCTAGAATCTAGTTGTTTGAAACATTTTTTTTTTTTTGTCAGTGGCAGAAAGCAGAGTGAGCCTGTTTCTCAGGTCCTCCAGTTTAGAGTCTACGATGTCAGTATAAATACACCTTCTTTGGCATTTAAAGGAAATATGAACAGCAGTTGCAAGGAAAGGGTACTTTTCCTCCTTCTGCTTTGGAAGAGAATGGGTGGTAATGTGGCAGACTTCTGTAAGCAAGTGTCTAAATCCTGAAGCAAATTCCGGATATAGAGTCCTTACATACTGCAGGACAGCTCTTAACGGTGGTATTCAGTGAAGAAAGTGAAAACTGTGAAAACTTCCGGTGAAAACTCAAGGATTGTTTTTTGTCACTTAGAAAGACAGCAAACATTTGAGAGTTTTGCAGCTGATAGGTACATCAACAGAGTGGAGATAGTAATTAAGTTTGTAGCTTATATTATTGAGAGATACTGGATAGAAGTAGAAGATTGGGAAGAAAGGCAAATAAAAGGATCTCAGTGGGAAACTGAAGCAAAGATGGATTTCTTTTTTTTTCAGAAGGCACATCTAATAGAGAGAGCGAGAACAACAAAAAGTCTTCCTGCAGTTCTGTCTTTCAGCCATCTTTCTCTATATGCCCTGCTAGATCATCCATCACTTTTCCTGACCAGTAGCCAAGACTCACTTTTCTCTGGATTTTTGTCATGTCCCACCCCATCCTTCAAGTCAGACCCAAATCTTACTTGAGTTGGCCCTTCCTTGACACTTCAGCTGCTGAGTGGGCTAAGCTGGTGATTGCTTCCCTGTCCACGTGTGGTTTTCTTAGTGTGACCCTTTCTCTCCAAATCAGCCTTCTCAATCGGATTTCACTGGGGGTGGGGGGACAACCCAACTGTGGTGAAGACTTTGCCACTGTTTTTTCATCTCCAGCATTTTTATTAACATCCCATTGTCTCTCAAAGCAGGAAAAGATCATGTATGCGTTCTGTAGCTTGCTTCACTATGTCATCTGTACTAGCAGAAGCTATTTTTGTTGCCAGCTTAAGCTAATCAGTTTGTGTTTCTTCTCGGAGTGCATTATGGAGTGTCTGTACACTTCGGCCACCAGCAGAATTTATGGAGTGCTAATCTTGTCATTTTTGGTGGAGGGACATAGCAGACAGCTGAGGTTTGATATAATTTTGACTCTGTGTCTGTTTATGTAGTGAATGTCTATAGACAGTCTTTAGGATGATCAGACATGTGAGCTCCCAGATTCAGGCTTCTTAACAGGTCCCCTGAATATCCAGTTACTGCAGTAACAGTAAACCCAGCGTCTTTCCAAGAGTAAATCTGTAGTAGAGCCCAGAGATGCTCGTGTGGTGACCGGTGGCCATGATTGCACTCAAGGCAAGCTCTCTTCTCCCATGTTCCAGCTCTGTGTCTCTTGTGGAGCAGTGCGTAGTGGGCAATGCAGTAGGTGTTCGCTCTCTGGAAACCGTAGCTGTTTGGAGACTGTGGGTTTTCTCCTGTCAGAAGTGAAGGGGAAAGGGAAAACCCAAACTGAAGGGGCCAGACAGATCAGTTTCTGTGGGAATCGGCAACTTCAGTCTCCCCCAAAATACACAGACTTTTCAGAAATAGTTACACTAATTAGCGTTCCATCCTCAAACTCTGGTGATAATTTGTGATTGGAAAAAATAAATCTATTTATTGTTAGTTTATTCAGAATGAGTATTTTAAATGAGCAATCATGGTGTTAGTATAGAATGTTGGCATTTCAGTAAGTTTTCAGTAATTCAATTATATTCAATTCAATAAAGCTCCAAGTTTTCAGATTTATAGTTGACCGGTTGACTTTTAGTTTAAAGATTAATTCAAAAAACAGTCATTATTTTCTCATAGTAATCATCCTCTATCCAGTATGTAAATCTGCAGTCTCTTACCATGGACCTGTACCTGGAGTCTACTCTGGAACTTTGCTGCTATGTTTCACAACTCACTTAACCTGTCTTTGCCTCTATTTCCCAATCAGTTAGCTATTTATGGATGTAATTTGTAGCTTACCACTTTATGTGCTATGAAATCTTTGAATGAAAGCAGTATAATGTGTGCTTTATGAAATTAACTAATTTTTTTTTGTTGCTTGATACTGTTCTTCTAATGAGCTGGAAGTATTAAAAAAGACTAAGAATTAAAATAAATTGCATGTTGTATGAAGGCACCAGAAAATTTCTTAGAATTTTAAGTGGATACTGTCACTTTACTTCTGCTTTTGTGTCAGAGCCTTTGAGAAATGAGAAAAGTCTCTCAGTGCTTATTATTGCTAGTTTATAGTATTTAACTACTCCCTCCTCTTCCTCCCTGTGCCCTTCCCAGAAGATTTTCCAGGCCAATAAGTAATTTAAAAAGTTACCCAAAAAGCAGCAGAACTGAAGTGGTTCTAAATGTCCCACTTGCATTTTGCTAAGCAGGCGAACTGTGGGTTTGAGAGAGAAAATGTGAAATGACCAGTGCAGGAAACTCCCCTTTCACCAGCAATTCTAAGGAGAGGATTTTTACATACTGGTATCAAAAGTAAATTTAGACCTAGGTTCATGCATCCCTCTTTTGACAAGCAGCTGCTGCGCGGGAATGCGTAACTGTTAGATGCTGCCTTTTGCCAATAATTTTACACTGGCTTGAAAAGCTTCTTGGCCCTATTCACCCATTTGGGCACACACACGTCTCCTATAAATAAATAACGAGTCAGCCTGTCTGCCAGTTTCTTTAAACTTTAAAAAAACACTGTAATTGTAATCCCCACTATTCTGTGTCATCGTGTGTGTGTGCGTGCACGCGCATGAGAAGGGTGCACGAATGTGTACGGACACGCACTCCCGACTTGCGTTCTTCCCTAGCTGTGTATGGGTTTGGGCCTCTTAATCCTTTATTATTCCATCTTCATGATCTCTTTGGGGCGAAGGGGACTTTCCACAGTGTCAAAGAACCTTATTGCTGGTCATACTCAGCTTGCAGATTTCCCAAAAGAAAGGAAATGCAAACTAAACCTATGTATTTTGGGAAATTAGACTTCAAGATGAAGAATCACTTTAGAAAGTGATTTGAATTTATTAGCTGAAAGGTTAACACATTTTCCCTCTTTTATAGATTTGTTAGAGAGAGGATACAGTTTTTTTATTTGGTGCTGAGGAACAACAGTAGGTGGGTGTTTATGCTCCTAGACAGATAAATGAACCAGAAATTTTACATGCTGAATAGCAAACTGAGTTTTATCAGCATATGCTTTTCTCTTTTAATGTTAGGCATATATTGAGGGCCACCCACTCATGGTGCATTGCTTATTACTCAGAACTTTGCTTTTCTCCTCCAGTTGTAAAAACTAATTTTCACGTGATTTAGAAAGGTTTATGAAGATGTGCAGAGTATTACCTCTACTGAGTACATGGAAACAGCAATTTTTCAGAGACTGACTAATGCATACTTTTTGGTTGGTTTCAAGAGTATTAAGATGATGCTTGTAGATTAATTTTTACTAATAAAAATAATTACAGTTGAAGAAAAATGTTTTACCTCAGGTTCTGAAACAAGCTTATGCCCATACGCCCTGACTGGATATAAATTCAAATGAGTCAGAAGAAACAAAGGGACTGATTTAATGGGTTTTTTTGGCTGCGTTTTGCTGCTAAAGTCAACAGATGACATATGGCTCCTGTGAGCTTCATATCTCTTTTCCTGGGGTGGAAAAAGGGTGAGAAGGAAGCAGAAGTATTAAAGTAATTCTAGAATTTATTTGTTTTTTTCCTGATACAGAAAAAACAGAAGGAAAATGTCATCTTTTCTAATAGCCTCAATTCAGATACCATCTGCTTTATGAAGGTTTCCAGTAAATACATGATGTATTTAGCTTATTGGTGCAGCTGACCATTTGGAAAGAGCAAACTGGGGTTTGTGTTCTAAATGAAAACAGCAAAGTTGAGAAGAAGCTTTTAAAAGCTTTTCTCTTGTAAAAGACTTACCACTTTTTTTTTTTTTTGGGGGGGGGGGGGAAGTACCCTTGGAATAATGAGATTGGCTACAAGTAGGTCTATAAGATCATTTCTGTTTGGATTCATTGCCCCTTCTCAGTAAGGCTACAAAGACTGGCACCTTGTTGACATGTTTATAGTAGTAGAAATTGACGAAGCTTAAAAGAAGAATGTTAAAATCAATGAAGACAACAAATGTAACAACATATAATATTCAAGAAAAAATGAAAACACTGCAGTTGTTCTTCGTGTTGCTTGTAATTGTGTGCTTTCTCTTGTGCATTTCTCTTCATTTGCAAGCATACTGTGGTTATTACTGCTCTACTAAGATGTTGCAATAACGTTGCAGATTGTCTTGCATTTAAATTAAGCATGTTTGATCAGTCATCCAGGAAGCTGCAGTGACTAGCAAAGGATGTTACTTTATTCCTCAGTTTTGTCATGTGTGAACTTTGTCAAAGAAACTGTCTCTGCTGCAGAAAATGACTGATCAGCTGGTGTTTCACTGATGGCTTGTCTCAGGGCCTATTTGTCTTCTCCAGCTTCCATCCTTTCTGCTTTCTGGCTAATGTTTCAGAAATCATTGGCCTTACGGTAGCCGTGAGACCAAATATCGCAGTTATGTCAGTTAAAGAAAATGAAGAAAATCCTTTATATTGTCTATGAAGTGACTTACTACGTGAAGTGGTCTTCTCAGAAACTGGGCATTAGGTCTTCAAATTAATCTTTTCAGAGGATTATAGTAGACTTATACTTATTTTTCAGAATTGCATGTAAAACCACCTTGGAACTAAATTTTCAAGCCAGTTTAATAAATACAGGAACAAACCTTCAGCATGCCTGGACCAGTGGTAAAAGTATTTATGATATTTTTCACCTATTAACAGTGAAGCAGTGAAGATTTCCAGTGAAGAAAGCCTTGTCATAGTGCAATAGTAATAAAAATGAAGTAAGGTGGTACTATGAGTTTATGCTTGCTTATTCTGCTAGCTTAAATATTGAGCTCAAATCCCCAAACTTGGCATATAATGTTCTATATAGCTGGTGTTCTCAAATATAACTTATGTCTAAGAAAATAATTCTGTAGACAATATTTTACATTCCTGAAATTCCCCTTGGAATGGGGGATTTCAGCTTCTCAAGCCATTTTGCCTTATGCTGTAATTGTTTGCCAAAGTGATTCACAAATATATCTTCTGTTCTACATTTTTCTTTAATCCATGAAACATGCTTGTACATTTTTACTTTGTTTTGCCTTCCATATAGTTATTTTTGATGTAACAGATGTGGATAATGATTGTTAGAAGTATGAAAAAGTGCAAAATTCTGTAGGTTACATTTTAGTGAGCTGATACCAACTTCTAGTGCTCTGAAAGTTATTTTTGTGGCCATTGAAAGGCAGTACGATTAGCTGTTTACTAGCTCAGCTGAAATTAAGTCTCTTAAATGAGATGTTAAAGTTGTTTTTACTTGAAATTCAGGATGTGAATTCCAGTCTCAGCCCTAAAACTGATTGCTTGTCAAGTAAATATTCATTTGAGTTTTTGATAGTTAAAACCAAGAGAGTTGCAGACCCATTTAGGTTTGGGGTAAAGTGTGTGCTTGGAATTCCAGTTATCCGATTAGTATAATAATTTTGCAGTAGCTTCTTTCTTATTTTACTGTCAGAAAATACATATGCTCTGGCTGGCCGACTGCCACTGTTTGCTAGGATGCAGGGTTTGCTTGGAAGCTTATTTCTCTGTGCGTGTCTCCTTGTTCTGGGAGGGAGCTGCTGTTCTTCTTTGGTGCCAGCTTCTGTAGTGAGATGGGTAGGGCTTGCAGTATCAATCAATTAGGGGACCTAAAAGTCATGTTCTCTATGTAAAATAAAAATACCTGAAAGTATATTGCAAGTGGTGTGTTAAGTTTGAAAAAATGTTAAACAAGTGAAGCTGTTTTCTAGTTTCTCTCCTTTTCAAGCTAATTCTTCTCCTGCAATGTGGAAGTTGGATGCTTATCTTATCCCTGTCTATAGGGAAATATGTCCCTTTATAACCCGTAGTTTACTGAAGTGCTGACCCCCACAGTTCTGCTCACTTACAACTTTTTGCTTCATTGGAAAAACAGTAGATGCAAACCTCTCTCTCTTTCTCTCTGGGGTGGTGTACATGGAAGCACTCAGGAAAATCTGAGTGTTGAAATTAACTGATGAAATAAAATCATAGAACAGTTTGGGTTGGAAGAGACCTGAAAGATCACCTAGTGCCAACCCCCCTGCCATGGATGGGCAGGGACACCTCCCACTAGACCAGGCTGCTCAGAGCCCCGTCCAGCCTGGCCTTGAACACTTCCAGGGATGGGGCTTCCACAGCTTCTCCGGGCAACCTGTGCCAGTGCCTCACCACCCTCATGGTGAAGAATTTCTTCCTTCGATCTAATCTAAATCTACCCTCTTCCAGTTTAAAGACATTACCCTTGTCCTATCACTACATGCCCCTGTAAAAGGTCCCTCTCCAGCTTTCCTGTAGTCCCCCTTTAGGGACTGCAAGGCTGCTGTAAGGTCATAAAAAAAATCATAGAATCATAGATAACTACGTTGTGTTAAGCTGCTTTGTGTCTGTTCTGAGTGGTCTGCAAAGGGAGTGGTGCTCCGTTCAGCCATGCCAGTGTGGGGTGGTGCAGCTTCAGACCGCCCAGCCCTCCATGTCACTGTCAGCAATGGACGGGTGCGTCTCCGCTGCGGCTGTCCTAGCCCGTGGGCCCGGCGCTAACTTTTGCCCTTGGCAAAGGTGTATTTGTCCTGCCGAGGTGCTGAAGTGGGCTGGAGGGCTGCGGCAGAGGAGCCCGTTCACTGTAACTGTCTGCTGTCTGGTGATTATCTCCAGCGGAGAGACAGTGTGGACTGCTAGAGGCAGTAATGTTTGAAACTGTACAGCTGTTTTTCTTGGTGCATGTGACTTGGAACCCTTCTTGAGTATTTAAGTAGTTTTATTTAGTTGAAAAACTTAAACTAAAGCAGAGGGTATGGCTACGTGGACAAGTTACAGCAAGGCAGTCTAGGGTGTGGATTTACTCTCCACTACTTGCTCTGTAGTAACTGCTCACCTGCATGTTTTTATCCTGCAGAAAATGCATAGTCCTTTGATATCTCACCCCTTAAAGAGAGTGAGATAAAATTGCCTAATGTACTGTCATTAAAACTGGACAGCTCCTGTGTTAATTTCCAAGTGCCTCACATTGTTTCTGAGGGCGATTTCATTAAAATGCCGGTAACTAAAATGTCAGTATGTCTTTATGGTATTTTTTTTTCTTTCCCCCTGACTAATACCCATAAGTTGAGCTTGTAGAACAATTCAACCTTTTGGATACAGTCCTCCTACAATGCATTTCTAGTTTAGTCTTTAGTGTGCAAGAACCACTTCAGTCTTACAAAAAATTTTTTTCAGAAGTGGGGTAGGGGTGTGTGAGTATCCCTTTTCATCTTATTAATATCAGATTTCAAGTTGTCAAATGAGTTGATAGCTTTTGGTTTTTTAATCATAGGGACATTACAGCCATTGAATCTGCATTAAAGCTATTATTGCCGCTAATAAAGCTTCCCTAGACTTTCACCCTGGTCCGAAGTTTGTAACGTGACTATTTTCAAATGGATGTTGTGCAACTAAAAAGAAGAATTTCAGCTGATAGGCGTAGCATACACGAAACATGGGACAGAGTAACAGGGACTAGAAGGTGCTTTGATGGTATGTTCTGAAAGCCAGGGGTTTTCTCAAAGGTGTTTCATTGCACAGTAGGCTTTTCAAAAGTCATAATCTGGCTTTGAGGAACCGGAGTTAAGCGCCTACCCTATTTATGCAGTTTGAAAAAAGAAAATAAAAATTCCCACAGGGAGTTTATTTGCGTTTTAAGCACTTGATGTTTTGTGAGAATGTCCTAGGACAACATCAATACTGAGGTTAATCGTAAACCTTGAGTGCTAAAAGTGTAGACATTTTTCCTAGTAAATTGGTGCAAATTTGCTGTAGCAAGGACAATCATGTCAGTCTTTGAAAATTTATTGTGTGTCTGGAGTTGCTTAATTTAAAAAAATTAAAAAAAAAAATAGGACAGCTTGACCTGCCACACTTTAACATGCTTACGTTTTTTGGCATGAATCACAGAACATTGCTCAGGAATTGGCGGTATCTCACAGCCACTGCATGTCTATGCAGGTTGTTTTTAATTTTTAAAAAGGGCATAATTATTGAATGGAAAAATATTATAATTACTCCTAAACTATTTCAGATTTTGTTTTCGGCACGTAGAGCCTTCTTTACAACTCCTCTTCTCTGTTTTCTTTCTTGACGCAAATCTTTCATTTGATTCCAACTTCCTGCTCCTCTGCCTGCGTTCCAGTATCTGTTGATCTGCCTTTTGCCACCTCTTTAACATTACTCATGGAACCTTGACTCAGCTTTGACTTTCCCAAAATACTCCTCTTTCTTCATCTTCTCAGCCTTAATTATTGCTCCTCCCTTTGGCCTTTGCAGTGGCTGGTACAGGTAGAATGCTACGTTTCGTACCTTGACTGACACAGTGCGGGAAGAGCTCACTCATTCCAGATGGAATTGACCCTCCTTTATTTTAGGATCTCGTTAAAAGTATCATATATGCATTCAAAAATTTCATTGACACATTAAAACCTAAGGGTCTCTAGATTGTGAATTTGGTAACAGCTCTTGCTATGATAATTCTGCCTTAGAAAAGGTTTTGAGACTGGCCTTCTCAAGGCTTTTCCCTCCCAAAACAGCTTTTCTGTGTTTCCCCACTCAGAACTCTATGTACCAAATCTTTCCCTCTGCCTTCTAGCTTTTAACTTCCATTAGTAGTAGCTTTAAGAATGAATAGTGTGATAGCAGTCATGTGTTTAAGCTACTACAGTCTATAGCTCTGACATGTCTTAGTTTGTACTTAATTCTTGTAAAGCATTTGGAGATCATTGGAAAAAGCCTTTATGAAATAAAAAGGAGGTTTTATCCATTTTGGGTTTGGTAGGTTTTTTTTTTGTTTGTTTTTTTTTTTAATTAACATCACTTGTCCTTACACTTTAAAAATAACAAAATGATCAAACAAAAAGAATTAACTTTCCAGAAATGTTTGTGTTATTTATGTTATTGGAAGTGTATGTATTACTGACTACAGATTTTTTGGAGATGTCAAATTGATCCTACGTCATGAGTAATTAACTTGCAGTTATTTTGTACAGCAAGTTTGTAAATGTATCTGAAAATCTTCAACCACAGACTTCAGTCCACAATCAGCCTCAATTGGTGATTGATTGAAAAACCTTTAATAAGTTGATGGTGCTGAAAACTGGCTATAGGCATTCCAAGTCAATAACTAATTAGCTCTTCCACATGCTATTAGATAGAGCACAGCAACTTGAATGTGTAAGAGAGGTCTTGGTGCTTACTATAGAACTGTTATAAAAGTGTTGCAAATAAGTCTGGAGACATGAACAAGTTAATAAATAATAGGTAATGTGTTAGGTTAAATTTTTCTAAGATGACTCAATTTGGAAAGAGCCTAATCTTCAAAGGCATTTGATGATCAGACTCCCACACCTTGTCTTAAGTACCTAAAGTATTTAAGCACCACCTGTTTATATCTTGCCAAGAACTGCTTTTTGGTGTGCATTAATGAGGACAAGTAATACTAATACCTAATGTATTTGTTCATGAAAGCATCGGTTGACATAATTGTCTTTTGATATATTTTTATTAGGTAGCAAAACAAAAATGAAGATACTAGTAATATACTGAAGAAACAAACTTTTAGAATCTGAAATGCCATGTTGTAGCAATACATTACACTAAATATTGTAAAATATATTTAATGTATGTTCCCCCTCCCCTGTCTTGTACACTTCTGAACAAAGGACATGACAAAATGACTTGTGTAAATTATTCAGGCCTGGTTGCCTTCATGGCTTATTACAATATCTTTCTTTTCCTTCTGTTTACATCCACAAATCAAGACGCTTTTAGGACAGAAGATTAACATTTTACAGTAGATATACTGTGCAACTTTTAATAAACTGTAGTAATTTCTGTGAATATTTGAAGTCACTATATCAAATACACTCAATGCAAACACTCTTCTTTATCTTACCTGGGTTATTTTCAATTTGAGGGTTGGAAGGATGCCATAAATATTATGTAAGATTTAATGGAATAATCATGAATGTAACAAAATGTCATTGCCTCAATCTTGTGTTGATTTTGTAAGCACAGTAAGAAATTGAGGTAGACAGGTAAACTCATTATTATCTAAAGATAATAATTGATTTCTTCACTGCTCTGCTCCAACACGATTATCATATGCATAGTCTCTAAACTGAGGAACCTCTTCATCCAAGACTTGCAGGTCAGAGTATAAGCTTATTTTCTTGATGGAGACAACTTTATTGTGAGTGCAAGTGCACATATGAACTCAAAACCTTGTAGCTGCTCTTCCTGCCTGTGGGCACACTTTTACCAGCGGTATCCTGCAGTAAATAAGAGATACCTTTATTCCTTCATGAAGAGCAGCATGTTGCTTAGTGCTTACTGCAAGATACCACATGATAAGAGTGTGCCCATGGCAGTTACCCACATGTTAGCAGAGGTGCTGACAACTTGCACTTTCATTTAGCCTAATTAATTTGTTCATCTAGCTGCATGAATTTTGAAGGCTACTCCAAATGCACATGAAAATGCCCGTAGAAAATACTAATAATGTAACTGTGATTGTTTATCAGATGTATATATACACCATTTTTAAGTGGGATCTCACACCTGGTTTATGCTGTTGAGAAGTACTGAGCCTACTGCTTTTGGTTATTCAAGTAAAGGTATGAAGGCTCTCCAGGCATTTCCCTCTAGCACCAAAGTGCCATGTGAGCTTTGTGGCCAAGGTTTTTAGGTTCAAGAATAGGTTGCCTAGTGTACTTTGCCTCGGTAACTGCAGAATCTTTATTCTAAAAGTTTGGAGGTGCTGGTTTGAAATGAAGGGCTAGAAAGTATTCTGCAGAGAGAAAGACACTTCTGGATGAGGAAGTGATGTTTTTCTGAGTGAAAACCTGGAAACCATAGAAGCAGTTATGGGTAAGGAAAAATACTTGTGCCCAAGATGGTAGGGTACATAACAGTAGTTACAGCCTTTGCTTCTAGCTTGTCTTAGGCTGTGACTGTTGATACTAAAACACAAGTTAAAAATGCTGTTCTACAAAGTGAAACTGTTTTATGTTAAAAAAAAAAAAAAAAAAGAAAATCAATATTTATCAAGCTGCATAAATACTTTGGTATTTGAGAAATGAAAATATTTCTCTTTTCCAAGATAAGAAAAACATAGCTATCTTGGAATATACATACAGCAGCTAAGTAACTGGGATAAATGTTTGAGACTCTTAAAAGATAATTTGTGGTCTCCATAACTTTTTAACTGGCGTATTAAATCTTAACTTTAAATAGTTTTTCTTTTCTTGAACCAAGTTCAGGTTTTCAGTCTCTATTCTAGGCCAATTTTTTCCCCGTTGCTTATATACCCTTCCCAGCCTCTACCAGTGATGCCTGTAGCTGCAGACGCTTTCCTTGGCCTCTGTTCTACCATCTCTGTTATTTTATGGGTCAGTCTTTGCTTGGAAGAACCTCTCTGGTTATCCTTCTCCAAGTTCTCTCCCTCCCTGACACCAAACTCCTGAGCCACATCTGTGCAGTTCATAGAACCACAGAATGACCTGAGTTGGAAGGGACACACAAGGATCATCGAGCCCAACTCCTGTCCCTGCACAGGACAACCCCAAGATTCACACCACATGTCTGAGGGCCTTGTCCAAACACTTCCTGACCATTGTCAGGCTCGGCGCCGTGACTGCTTCCCCGGGGAGCTTGTTCCCGTGCTCCTCCACCCTCTGGGTGAAGAACCTCTTCCTCAAATCCAACCTAAACTTCCCCTGGTGCATCTTCCTGCCATTCCCCCTGGGTCCTATCACTGGTCGCCAGAGAGAAGAGGAGAAGCTGCTGTTTCTTCCCTACAGAACAGGCACTGTCTGTGTTCGCTCCTGTGCCCTGTTGCTGTCCTGGCCTCTCTCCGATGTGAGCTTACCAAAGCAGGAACTGTTTGTTCAGTATTTTGCCCATTGTGCTCTTTGTGTACAAGAGGGGTTGCATAAATAAACAATAAGCTACTTGAATTGGGTTGTTGTGTAGGCAGTGTTCACTCATGTTTGGAATAGCAGTGTCTGAGATCTATAACTTTCAGTTGTTTATGGTAGTTCTTGCCTGGCCTGTTACAAAATTATTTTAAATTGGTGGAAAATCTGCTTAAGCACGTATGACCTTTAATTTATCTGAAGAAAGGTCTTGATGTTTTGAGATGCTGATCATTCTGAATTAGTGTTGACTTAAGTGTTAGATCTTCAGTTCTTCAGTCGGATCTAGACCATATAGACCTTTATTGTCAGACTGGGCTTGTGCTGCAGTGAAGATTGGAGCTTATACTACAGAAGGAATAACAAAGAAATTTGAATAATGACTGAACATTAGGCTCCTTTCCATAACATTTACTGCTAAAATGAGCAGAAAGAGAATGCGGTGAGTCTTCTAAATTTTACAGAGGATGCATACATTAAAAATACTTTGTATTGAGAAACATTAAAAAGTCATCATTAATGTAAACACATGCAGATGTGCTACTTAATGTCTCTTAATTTCATATGTATGGGGGAGTGTCTAAAACTGGCAGGTAATCAATAAATATCTTTCAGACTTCAGAGAACAAGTAGAAATATTAAACGTATGAGTCTATCCCTAAACATATCCCTTGTTACCTTTGTCTAATTTTTTATTCTACAAGAAAATAGCCTAAAAAGGCTTAAGAGGATCATTGTATTCCGTTGGTCTTTTACAGACTTTGTAATACTGAAGTCTAATACTGAATACTGGTATGGCAGGGTACCCAAAAATGTTTTGCTGTGTCTCCTGTTAGGTTCACCACCTTATAAAATCTTGTTAGTGCCTTTTAATCCAAAGGAACCGTTGCAGCACCAGCTACCCGGGAGCCCTGCTTTAAGGCTGAGGAGTCAGTCACGGGCTGCGTGATGCAGGACGGCTCTTGAGATGGTGTGGGGAGTCTGCTCTCCTGTAAACTCTGGTTGATGTTGTGAAACAATTGTGCTTCTGAATAACAGTGGAAATGAGCATTTGTATCCACAGTTGTAACATGTCCTAGGCAGACCACATTTATGGGTTACTTTCAAAAACTCCATAGCTGCTTGTTCAGATGGAGACACCTTGAGACAACCTCCAAGGGGAAACTAGGAGAATTAGTTTTCTCCAACTTTGTTACAAGACTGGGTCTGAAATACAACTGTTGCAAAAGAACCTGGCCATTGGTGCTCAGCTTCTTAGAAATCAGAGCCTGAATGGTCCTGAGAATCCCCCAAAAGTCAGGAAACTGAGAAGCAAGGGAATAGTTTCAGCATGAACTGACTGAGAGGTGGAGGGAGATTTAATGTGGGACCTGGGGCGAACAGAGTGAT
>JMFS01057742.1:0-14233 GCA_000699545.1 Podiceps cristatus | reverse complement strand
GGCACCTGGCCTCCAGCCGGGGTCAACCCACAAAAGCAGAGCAACAGAGGAGATGGTGGTAATGTCAGAGCAGAGAGCAAATCTGAAGCATGTTGCCAGTGAAGTTATGATAAAAAAGTGAGAGTTCAGTTCTGGTGACATAGATGGGAATTAAGTTAAAGAAGACTAAAGATCTAAAGAAAACATTTCATTCAATATAAGCTTACTACTAGGTTTTTTTTGAAGGTTATGTAAGTGATTTTTTTTTTTTTTTTTTTTAAACTGCAGTGCTTTCACACTTCCTATTTTTCACCCCTGTATCATTTGGTATTTATCCTTATTTAGGTGATAAATGGGGGAAAGTCTTAACTTTTGTTATACTCTACTTTCTCCATGCTCTCCCCCTTACCTTGAAAACCACTGAAGCTTTCCTGTAAACATGTACTATTGTCAGATGACTAGGGACACTGACTTCATGGTAACATTAATGTGCAAGAATTTGCATAATTTATAATACAGGAACAGGAGAGACTTTGAAATTCATGACTGTAGCTTGTTTTTATGCATATAATAATTAACAGCCTGGGTTGTTGCATCACTCTAAAAGGTAAGCATGCAGCTAGGTAGAGATGACCTGGAATAAGTTACTGCTGTAACCCCTTATTAGTCATTCATGTGACAAGTGAAATTGCTTCACAGTTTCAGCAGCTTTGATCTGTTGCTCTTTGGGGCTGAATTTACTCTTGAAGATGGTGACAAAACTCACGTTGATGTTTCATCAGCTTGGCGTTTAATATGTATTGTAGTGTTGCTGAGCTGCTTCCCACACAGAGGCTCCTAGTTTCTTGATTAATTGAATATATTAAAAATTTTCTAACTGCCATCAACATATTTCAAAGAAAGATCCCAGTGCTTTGTATTTTTGTAATATTTCATAGAATAGTTTGGGTTGGAAGGGATCTTCGGGCCATCTAGTCCAACCCCCTGCCATAAGTAGGGACACCTTCAGCTAGATCAGGTTGCTCACAGCCCCGTCCAGCCTGACTTTGAATGTTTCCAGGGATGGGGCACCTACCACCTCTCTGGGCAACCTGTGCCAGTGCTTCACCACCTTCATCATAAAAAATGTCTTCCTTATATCTAGTCATTATCTTCCCTTGTTTAGTTTAAAACCATTACCCCTTGTCCTATTGCAACAGGACCTGCTAAAAAGTCTGTCCGCACCTTATAAGCCCCTTTTTAGTATTGAAAGGCCACAGTAAGATCTCCCTGAACCCTTCTGTTCTCCAGGGTGGGCAACCCTGACTGTTTCAGCCTGTCCTCACAGCAGAGGGGCTCCAGCCCTCGGATCATTGCTGTGTCCCTCCTCTGGCCCCGCTCCAGCAGCTCCGTGTCTCTCCTGTGCTGAGGCCCCAGAGCAGGAGGCAGCACTGCAGGGGGGTCTCACCAGAGCGGAGCAGAGGGCACTTTGATAATAATTTGGCTTTGAAAATTTTGATTAACTGGAAAGTGTTATACTATGGAACTTTTTGTTCCTCTGTTTCCATATCATGTGTGCTCTCCACAGCAAGTAGTATGCGTATGGTGGCGTTGAAGCCTGTGTATGTCTCCCCTTTTACCTTCTTGGCTTACAGTGGTGTGGTTTCTGCTGTTAGGCTCCACAACTGACATTGAAATGTGGTGCTTCATGGTTTTACTGTTGTTTTTAAGTGACTTGTTTTTTGCCTTGAGTATCCTGGGTTTTTTTCTGTTACCAAATTATACTATTTTTAACATATTTAACTGATGGGAAGAATTGATGCTGATAAGTTTGTGTTGAATTTGATGATAGCGACAGGTGTAAAATATTTGCTAGGTTCAAGACTATACTAACTGATGTCCAGTAGAGACTCTGCATAATTGGTGAGAACGATGAAAACATACAAGTATTGCAGTTGAAATATGTTTTTTGTTTTGGGAGTGGGGGTGAAAAAAAAGCAAAGATGTGCTACTTAAAAAATCTACAGTATGTGTGAGAAGACAAGGAAGAGGATTTTTGAGTTAGGAGGAGAAAATTCATTAGTTTTATCTTCAGGATAGTTATGCACCTTGCCCTTGAAATTAATATTAGCCAAAGAAGCTGTCTTAACACAAATTGCTTACCAAGTTTGTATTAATGAGACTTTTGAGTGTGGTGTTCTTTGGGTTTTTTTGTGTGTGTGTGGTTTGTTTGTTTTTTTTTTTTTTTTTTTTTTTTTGGAATCACTCTGAAGTTTTAATGTAACCCATTCTTATAGCCTGTCTGTAAAATATTGGATAATGCCTTCATTCATGGCAGAATGTTAGCATGTTCTAAGTTGGTGCTACTGGTGTTAATTCTAGAGGGTGTTTTTAAGTCTTGCACTAATGCTGAAAAATATTATTGAATCTGATTGGAATGGCATTGCTGTAGCCCATATAGATGAAAGAAGAATGACTTGCAGTCATTTTTTGTGGTGTTTTGAGCGTATTACGGGGTACGGAACATGTACCCTGAACAAAGGTGTCTTGGGCCTATTATTAAGTGTTGTGGAGGTGTCAAAATATTTTTTCCCCTCTTTACCCAGCTACATAAATATTTTCCCATTTAAGAATATAAAAGGGAATGTAAAAGCTAACAAATTCATATATTGATTTGAATTCCTTCATTAGTTTGAAGTGGGGCTCTGCTGCTGGTGAAGTTAATGTGAAGGCAGTTTTAAGTGAATGGCATATGGAAGCTACCTTCTGAAGGGCTGTAGAGCCTATTTTTTTTTTTTAATCTTCAGATGAGCGGTATTTCTAGCACATGGAACATGTTTTTGGATTTATTTTTTTTTTTGTGCTTTCTCTTAGATCCTGGAATTTTTCCCTAGATGTGAAAGTCTGGGCGTCCAGCCTCTGAACCCTTATGATTTCTTCATGATTTAGGAACCAACAAAAAAAAGTGGGTCAAACTCTTGCACATGTCTTAAGCCAGGGAGGAGTCCTGAGAGAAGACCATACATGTGAAGGAAATCACAAGTGCAGAGGGCTGTGTTAATGAGTAAAATTAATCTGTAATCATAAGGAGTATTTGACATTTCTTCATAAGCTTGAATTTAGTTTGTCATAAGTGTATAGGGCTGGCTGGATTAGAGTGAACTTAATCTAAACACAGAGCATAGTTTATAAGAAGAAATAGTTAATATCACATTTTGAGAAGAATAAAATGTCCAAAGCAATGATATTATGAATGCCAAGGTCAAACTTGGAGCAGAGCTAAAAATTTTACTTTTCTTTAACGTACATAGTTTGTTGTAGGTAACTTAGTATTGACATATCCAAAACATGTGGAACACCTTGCTTGTTTTTTAGATTTTGTTGTGGTTTAACCCTAATTGGCAACCAAGTACCATGCAGCTGCTCGCTCATCCTCCTCCCAGTGTGATGGGGGAGAGAATGGAAAAAACCCTTGTGGACTGAGATAAAGACAGTTTAATGGGCTAGCAAAGGAAGAGAGAATACTCCTCCTCCTACTAATGGTAAGAGAACATACAAAACAAGCGATGCACAATGCAGTTGCTCACCACCCACTGACCGATGCCCAGCCCCTCCCCAGGCAGCACTCCCCCCCACCCATCCCTGAGCCACAGCACACCCGGTCCAGCTCCCCCCAGTCTCTATAGGGAGCATGACGCCATATGGTATGGAACATCTGTGGCCAGGCTGGGTCAGCTGTCCTGGCTGTGCCCCCTCCCAGCCCCTGGTGCCCCCCCTCGCTGGTGGGGCCCGGGAAGCTGAACACTCCTTGGCTTGGTGTAAGCACTACGTAGTAACAACTGGAAACATCAGTGAGTTGTCAGCTTTATTCTCATCCTAAATCCCAAACACAGCACTACACCAGCTATTAGGAAGATGATCAACCTATCCCAGCTGAAACTAGGACAAATGTCAGTGGTATAATGGAGTTGTTGGAAACAGGAGAACTGCTTGTCTCCACCTGTACTTTTTTGCTCTTTATTCCTACCATCCTTTCTATGAGTCAACAAAAGTAGTTGCAGAGTGGGACAGTGGGAGGAAGCTTTTTAGTTGCTGTGTGGCATTTTAATACACAGTAAAATACTTTAACAGTATGAGAGCAGTAAGAGATGGGATACAATGCTATGTTTAGGGATTTTTCTATTCTAGAAATTAAAACTCAGATGTACAACACTACTCCTTTTCTGTAGGTAGTAATCACAGTCAAGCACAACACTGACAATTCCATTTTCAACTCTTAGATGTGTTCTTAGATGTATTCTACAGAGTCGTGTTACCCAGAGTGACTTCTGCCTTCTCCTTTCTCTGTGCTGTTCTCTCTATTTAGGGAAAATGATACATTCCATAAAGTAATGTCAAGAAGTGGAGATATTCTTCATTATGTCTATTGCCTTTTTTGTGTACCCTTTGCATAGAAATGCTGGTGTATGTAATAGCAGTAACATGTTTTAATACTGACACAGCTTCTATTGAAAATAGTTATTTCCTTCCTTCCTTTATTCCCTTTTTTTTTGAGCTTCTTGATCTTTCATTTCATACATAGCATAGTGAAATGCTGTTCTCTTCTTGCCTGTTTTGCTCCTTCAGATTTACTCTCCCTATTCTAAACGCTAGCATGCAGTCAAGTGGGAGGAAATGGTTGCTTTTCCACTTGAAAAACAAAGTGGGCATCTTGAACCTGTGTTTCACGCTTGGAAGTGTGTTAAATCAAAGAACATTACTAAGTTCTGTGACTCCTTTCTGTAAAGGAGTTCCATGGTGGTTCTTTGCTGCTAGATGATGTCGTTCTGTAAGATGCCCAGCTTTTGCATAGTGGGAGAACGTCACTGACACAGCTCTACAGGGGCCTGTGCTTACATGCTTTTAAACATGTTCATAAATGACCTGGAGAAGGGTATGAATTATGAAGTGACAGAGTTTCCAATGGTGTGAATTTATACAGGATAGTAAAAAAGAAGGCTGACTGAACCCCAGTCTCCTGCTCAGAGCAGGGTCAGCTATGTCAGACTAGGTTATTTAGGGCTTGAAAATCTTCAGGGATGGAGATTGTACAACCTTGCTGGGCAACTGGTTCCATTGCTGGGTTCTCCTCATGGAGGGGATTCTCCTTACCTCCAGTCTCATCCTCCCACCATGCACAGTCAAGAGTCTACATCTGCCTTCTTAATGACCTCCTCACAGGTGCTGGCAAGCTGCTATCTGGTCTTCCTGAAGCCTTGTTACCCTCAGGCTGAACAAGATCCTTCAGCCTGTCTGTACCAGGCAAGTGTTCCAGATCTTCCTTGCTGCAATTACCAATGTCTTTCCTGTATTGGAGGGTCAAAACTGGATGCAGCAATTATGTGTGACCTGATGAACGCTGGCTGGAGAGAGAGAACCGCTTCCCATGCTTATTGGCTTTGCTTCTGGTAATATAGCCCAGGATGCTTTTGGGAGTGTTTACTGCCAGGGCACACTGATTGACAGGTATTGAATAATTACTGGACAATGCAGCTGTATGTTTTTTTTCCTTGTATAAACTACAGCTATGTTTCCTGCACAACAGTTGGGAAGACTACCGTGCTATATAAATAGGGGCTGTTGATCTTTCTGTACACAGAAATGCAGCTTTTAATGTGTGAGAGTACACACAAACACAAATTACAACCATCATTTACAATTGTATCTTGTACATCAGGGGGTAAAAAAGTTCTTGTGCATTTTGAGCATATTCTTTCTTAGCATGAAAGTGTAGCTCTAGCACTTGCAACAGAAGATGGTGCTTTACTAATCTGAGGCATGAATTTCAGTGTCAAAGTTTTTTAAAGATCATCTACATGGACAAATCAGTGTTAGCTGATCTTTAACTGTCAGTGGGTTAAGTACAATGTAATTTGAGTTAGTCCAGACCTTTGTTGCTCGTGATTGATGCTAGACTCTTCAGTGTCAGCCCCTTAGACACACATAGTTATGAACTGAAATGCATGCAGTTTATCTCCAATGCCATTCTTGCAGGAGCTGAGAGCTGTCTGGTACAGATCCAAAAGTATGACTTGGATCGTACTTGGATGACTTTGGATGACACATGCAAAAGTATGACTCTATGGAAGAGCTGGATACAAGATACCTAAGAATGTAGTGCAGTGCATCTGCAGAAGTAGCCTCTCCTGGAATGTCTAGTGTTTAATCTAAGCAGGAGCATAAAGCACTTCCTTTCCCAAATGAAAATGAAAAGCTCCAAGGGAAAACAGGTTTCTTTTGCTTGTCCTGATAGAGGTTGTATTTATTCCATGCAAAGAGATGTGAATGAATTATGTACTTGAAGTCTGAAGACTTCTTAATGTACCACCTGTTAAAAGGAAGCCCCCAGATGTAGTATAGAATCTGTGTTTTGTTTTCAGTTACTGAGTGGTGTGGAATGGGGGGACGACCCACAAAAAATACATTAAAAATTGCTAAGAGTTGCTTTACTTGACTGTTTGACTATAACCATATAAAATTCTTAGACCTCTTAATTTCCTTTATATTTTGATGCAGCTGGTCAAACATGGACTGAGTGTATTTCCCCTATAATGTGAGAATGTATCATAGTTGAGTTTAAAGTAGCTTCCCAGGAGCAGTCTAACAGATCCACAGCTACTTTTCCTCTCTGTAAAGCTGGGATGAATTTAAGGAAGCAAATTTTAAGCATACTTTAAGATAGGAAGTTGTTATTTGGTGTTTGGTTTTCTTGGTTGTGTCTGTGGGTGTTGTGGTGTGGTTTTTGTGGTGTTAGTGTTTGGGTGTCGGTTGTTTTGTTTGTTTTTAGTTGACACTATCAGGGAATGTCAGAAATTCTCATTCATCACCGTTGTGTACATTCTCTTCAGAGCGTATTCACTGTCTCCTCAAATCAAACCTAGAAGAGCTTCATTTGAGCTCCAGTGAAAAAATCCTTGTAGAGAACTTGGGGTTGTGAATGACATAGCTTGTTCTAAACTTGCTTCATTTCCAGCATCCTTAACTTTTGTCAGCTCTTATTGCAGAGATGGATAATGACATAAAATGCTACTTTTTGTTTGAAAACATGACTTGTGGTATGAAGGGGGAGGGGGACAATATCAGGCTTGCCTATGACAAGCTGTGGGATGACATGCCCAGGTTTGAGACACTAGGTGCTAGTGAGGGCCCTCAGCCTGTTGCCCTGAGGTGTGTTGGCCACATTCCAGCACACTCAAAGTCATATGAGGATCAGCCAGGGGCTCCTGAGGTAGTGGAAGACAACAGGGAAACACCTGGGAGAGACCTTAAAGGAACTAAGGGGTGTTCCTTCAGGAAGGTGGTACGGCTGACAGCCCAGCTGAAGGGTCTCTACACTAATGCCTGCAGAATGGGCAACAAACAGAAGGAGCTGGTAGCCACTGTGCTGCCAGAAAGCTATGACCTGGTTGCCATCAGTGAAACTTTTTGAGACAAATCTTATGTCTGGAGTGTGGTGATTGATGGCTACAGGCTGTTCAGAAGGGACAGGCAAGGAAGGAGGGGTGGAGGCATTTCCCTCTATGTCAAGGAAGGGATAGAGTGTGAGGAGCTGTCTCTGAAGAGCAGCCACGAGCAAGTTGAAAGCTTACGGTTAAGAATCAGAGACTGAGGCAACAAAGGGAACCTTGTGGTTCGTGTCTACTACAAGCTGCCTGACCAAGGGGAGCCTGTTGATGAAGCCTTCTTGCTCCAGCTGCAGGATGCACTGTGCTCTCAGGCTCTCGTCCTGCTGGGGGGGGACTTCAACCACCCCCACGTCTGCTGGGAAAGTAGCACGGCCAGCTGTGGGCAATCCAGGAGACTGCTGGAATGCATGGCAGACAGCTTCTTGAGCCGGGTTATAGACAGCCCTACATGAAGGGATGGTATACTGGACCTGATGGTCACCAACGCATGCAAGCTAATTGATAATGTCAAGTTGGTATGCAGCCTGGGCTGCAGTGTTCATATGCTGGAGGAGCTTACTATCGTGAGGGAGATGAGACCAGCAAAGAGTAAGGTCAGGACCCTGAATTTTAGGAAATCAAAATTCCAGCTCTTCAAGGAATTAGTCAACAGGATACCCTGGGAAACTGTCCTCAGGGGCAAGGGAGCAGAACAGAGCTGGCAGATCTTTAAGGATGCTTTCCATAGAGTGCAGGAGCTCTTGGTCCCCAGAATTAGGAAATCGGGAAAAGAAAGCAAGAGAATGGGCTTAGTCGAGAGTTGCTGGTCAAAGTAAAGGGCAAGAGGGAGATGCACAGGCAGTGGAAGCAGGGACAGGCGTCCTAGGAAGAGTATAGAGAGGCTGCCTGGTTGTGTAGGGATGGAGTCAGGAAGGCCAAGGCATGTCTGGAGCTGAATTTGGCAAGGGAAGCCAAGAATAACAATAAGGGCTTCTTCAGGTATATCAACCAGAAAGGAAGTGTGAAGAAAGTGTACCCCCCATGATGAGCAGGACTGGCAAACTGGTAACAATGAGGTCTGGGGGAGCAAAGTACCTCCCACTGTAAGAGAAGATCAGGTTTGTGACCACCTGAGGAACCTGAATGCACGTAAGTCCATGGGACCTGATGAGATGCATTCCAGAGTCTTGAGGGAATTGGCTGATGTAGTTGCCAAGTCACTCTCCATGATATTTGAAAAGTCATGGCAGTCAGGTCCAGGTCCCTGGGGACTGGAAAAAGAGAAATGTTACCCCCATTTTTAAAAAGGGTAGGAAGGAGGACCCTGGCAACTACTGACCTGTCAGCCTCACCTCTGTGCCTGGGAAGATCATGGAACAGATCCTCCTAGAAGCTACGCTAAAGCACATGGAGGACAGGGAGGTGATTTGAGACAGACAGCACAGCTTCACCAAGGGCAAGTCCTGCCTGACCAACCTCATGGCTTTCTGTGACAAAGCAACTAAATCAGCGGACAAGGGAAGAGCTACTGATGTCTCCTATCTGGACTTCTGTAAGGCCTCTGGCACAGTCCCCCATAACATCCTAATAATAAGGAAGATATTCTTTACAATGTGGGTGGTGAAGCACTGGCACAGGTTGCCCAGAGAAGTGGTAGATGCCTCATCCCTAGATACATTCCAGGCCAGGCTGGACAGGGCTCTGAGCGCCCTGATCTAGCTGAAGGTGTCCTTGCTCATGGCTGGGGAGTTGGACTAGATGGGCTTTAGAGGTCTCTTCCAGCCCCAATTATTCTGTTGTGATTCTATGATTTGGATTTGACATTGTATTCCAGTATTGGTTCCAATACTGTCACATATAATAGTTTTCCGAAGAAAAGATGGAACTTAACGAATATAGGCTTTTCTTTCACTGAAGATATTAATGTAGCTTTATGTATCACAGAATGGCAAGCGTTGAAGGGACCTCTGGAGATCACCCAGCCCACCCCCTGCTAGAGCAGGGTCACCCAGAGCAGGCTGCACAGGAACGCGCCCAGGCGGGTTTGAACATCTCCAGAGCAGGAGACCCCACCCCTCTCTGGGCAGCCTGTGCCAGGGCTCTGTCACCCTCTTGGGAAAGAAGTTTTTCCTCATTTTTATATGGAACTTCCCATGTTCCCCGTTGCCCCTTGTCCTGTCACTGGGCACCACTGAAGAGAGTCTGGCCATGTATGATGGTTTTTTTTTTTGATTAGTGCTTTATTTCAGTAGGACTGCTTATACTTTTTAATAAGTTATTAGAAATGAAGTTGACAGATGATTTAGGGTCCTGTGAAGTATATATATCTGAACTTGCCCTCTTCTAAGGGTTTTTAAAGAAAGTCAAATTAGGAGTTAAGAACTGTTTTCTAAAGTCACATGACTGTTGGTAGAATATTTCTTTTGCATATGTCATGGGCTACATCCAGGACATGCATTGAAAGGTATTTCTTAAACTAGGGGCAGTGCGCCATAGTAGAAGGTGTAAGGTGAATCAGAAACTAGTCGTAGTGTACATGGCAATAGGTGTTTTGGGGGAGAAAAAAGCTACAATTCTGTTTCCTCAGGTATCAGTACTAAGAGCAATTTTGCTCAACTTAAGTGAAAACAGAAGTAAAACATTCTGTTAGCACAAAACCAGTTCTTCAGGAGATGTAGCCAATACAAAGGAGGGTTAGAACATGGTGCAGAAAGGACTCAATTGCACCAAAAAAAAAATCAATCTAGTATGAAATTAAGGTGTGGTTCTGAAAAGGTAAAAAAAAAAAAAAAAAAAAAAGACATGGTGATGAACTTGAACCCTTGTAGTGCTTTAACACGGCCGTTTGCTCACTCCTCTGCAGTGGGATGGAGGAGAGAATTGGGGAAAAAAGTGAAACTCATAGATTGAGATAAAGATAGGATAATAGGATAGAAAAGGAAGGGAAAATAATAATAAAAATGATAAAAGAATACATGAAACATGTGATGCACAATGCAATTGCTCACCACCTGCTGATGGATGCCCAGCCTGTCCCAGAGCAACGTTGGCTGCCCCCGGCCAGCTCCCCCCGGTTTATAGGCTGAGCATGACACCCTGTGCTGTGGAACATCCCCGGGGTCAGCTGTCCCGGTGTGTCCCCTCCCAGCCCCTTGTGCCCCCGCGCTGGCAGGGCAGTAGGAGAGGCTGAACAGCCCTTAACTTAGTGTAAGCGCTGCTCAGCAACAACTAAAACATCCGTGTGCTGTCACCATTATTCTCATCCTAAATCCAAACCACAGCACTGTATCACCTACTAGGAAGCAAATTTACTCTGTCCCAGCCGAAACCAGAACAACCCTGAAGGTTTCTTCTGTAACTCGAGAGCTGCTCTGCTGGCAGCAATTAGGGGAGGACAGTGTGGATGGTCTCAGCGATTGGGGGACAGCATGATTCTCAGGTGAATGTGGTGCAGTGGTTTTGGTACAGAAAGGAAGGCTTAGTGCCCTTACAGCCATAAGACCTTACCTGGAGTACTGCATACAAGCCCGGTCATTCATAATTAACAAACATGGACTGAAGCTAGAACGGATAGAAACAAGGGCTGTAGTTTTGGGGGGGGGAGGTTTGGTTTGGGGTTGGAGTTTTGTTGGGGTGTGTGGTTGTTTTGGTTTTTTGGTTTGGTTTTGTGTGTGGTTGGTGTTTTTTTTTTTTTTGTTTTTTTTTTTTTTTTTTTTTTTGTACAAAAAGATCCTGAAAACAAAAAGCAGTATGAGGAATAAGAAGCCAAGATTGCAGCGTGACAGGACAGTGGAGTCTATTCTTTGGCTATCATGGGCAACACATTCCTTTTTCTCAACTTAACTGAGTTCCACTCTAAAAATAGTTAAGATGTTGGCTTTTACTACTCTGTTTAGAAAGCTATTCAGAGTGCATGGTTAGAAATACTTTGGGATCTTAGGTTTCACTAAGTATAAATTGCTTATTGACTTATTTTGGTCAGTATGAAGAATTTTGAATTTATGAATACTCTTGTTAAGATCCTAAAGCTTTCACTGATTATAATTTACTTAATTCTTGTTGATAATTTTAAAATGATGTGTATTTTCAGTAATAACTTTATCAAATATTTACAAAATTGTTCTCAGCTCTGACAGAAGTAGAGGGATAATTACACCAAGATATATAGTTACACCTTCTTGCTGAGTTGCGAAGTAGCTGTCACCTAAAACTGGAAATACAGTAACATGAACCGCCAAAGGCTGGACAGCTTTCTCCTGCTGTGCCTTCAAATACCTCAGTTATCTCAGTGGTACCTTATAAGTACAGACCCACACTTTCATTGTAACCTTGCCATCACAGACAGAATAAAGATGATATATTTTAATCGAAAATACAAACAAGATTATTGTAATTTTTATTCTTGTTTTAAATAAAATTAAACCAAAAATAAGCTTAACTGTATTTTACATGGGAGCAGTGATATTTGGGTCTGACGTTTTTTTTTTTAAAGAATTTTACTGACCCTCTATATGTGATACCTAATTTTAAAAAGTGGATGCCTAAAATTAGATGTCTCTGTCTGTAGCCTTGGTCTAGTTTTCAGAGGAACTGGAAACCTAGAGAAGGACTCTTTCAGTACTGGCATTGTATTGTCAGATACTGACAAGCTGTGTCAAAGTGCTCTGAAAACTTAAGGCTGTTCTCAATTTCTTTTGTTTTTCCTAATTCAAAAATATACCAGCATATTTTTAAATTAAATCTTAATAAATTTCTTTATCAATAGAATCCTTTAAGGAATTAAATTCTTTATCAAAACCCTTTCCTCTTTGAAGCATCCTCTGGAAAGTTGGAGTGGTGAACTCAGTCTCTGAATTCAAATATTTATCTGAAAATATAGTTGTGAAATCTACTTCTCAGCATCTGTAGTTCAGGTGTGACCGCTGTGCGTTGCCTGCACAAAGAACAAGCTCAGTTACGGTGCCATAGGCCTGAAAGTGGCAATACTTCTGGGGGACTTCCCTAGGGCAGTTGGAGGCACCCAAATGTCATCCTCAGACACTTGGCTGTGCTTTGGTGTTTTTTTTTTTTTTTTTTTCCTAAAATGTCTCACTACACAAAAGAAATAACTCTCCCAGTTTCTTTTTACTAGTATTTCGTTAAAAAGCTTCTTTCCTGATTCAGCAATACATTCTTTCCCCCTCTGATTCTGATGATTCGGATGTAATATACTTTCGATGTAAATTTTTAAGGGCTATCATAAAGACCTTCGCTTCTACTTTTTCCTTTCACTGAGGGCAGCTTTTCTGCTCCTGACTTGTTTTAAGAAAGTGAGTTTTTAAAGGTAACAGACCTTTAAATGACTGATTAAAGAAATGGTTCAGCTGTTGCCTGGAGAGGTAATTTTGCAATTTCAGATCACAAAGGAGATTAAAACTCAGACTGAAGTAGGGCACAGTTAGGGTGCTAATATTATAAATTGTAGATCCAGGAAGGGCCAACTAAAAAAAAAAAAAAAGGCAAAACAATAAACACCCACAAACAAAAACACCAACAAACAAAAAAACCCCACAACAACGAAAGAAAACCCCAAAACCCCCAGAAACAAATCAACACCACAACAAAAAAGCCCCCACAAATTCACCCCCCGCCCCAATCTACAACCAACCAACAGAAGAAAAAGAACCAACCAACACCATCAAAACCCAAACCAAACCCAAATGACCTTGTACAGGTAATAGAGCAAACTCACTTTAATAGTAAGAACTGCTGCAACAGTGTTGTCTCATGCACTTGCTTAACTGCGGTGCGTTAAGACTTAGCTTGGTGGCTACTAGTGTTGTGCACAAGCAAAAGAATCTTAGTTTGGGCAGCTTCGGGTAGCTTCTCAGCCTGTGGTGTGTAGGTGAGCTGTTTCCCGCAGAAGGCCTGGCGTTGCTGTACAGTGCTGTTGGTGTGACTGCTCAGGTGCTGGTGAAGGCCGAGGGCTGCAGCATCCCCGGATGGCGGGCTTCGTTTTTGCTTCACTTCTCACTGGCTCCTGTTTGTAATAGGTGTCAAGAAACAAGATGGAGGCAGTGTTGTGCCACTGATGCCTCATTCAAGAGCAAATAAAATGTGGGGTTTTTTGTGGATGTGTTTTTTTTTTTTTTTTTTCCTTTCTTCTTTTTGTTTCCCACAAAGGTTTGGAAGCTTAAAACTGTCTTGCTGTTTGATTCCTTTCCTCCCAAGATTTCCAACATATTTGTAGGTGTTGTGATCTTACTGTATCGTATTGAAATTCTAGTACCAAATCTTAGAAACAACTTGATGGGAGTCATGCTGGGCTCAAGGTACATCTGACCTGAATAAGCAACCTGCCTCATGAGGAGGGGAATCGTGCCCTTGGTTTCTGACTGTAAAGGAGACGTCACGTTTGACTAGCTTACGTTCAGCCATCCACTGTGGGCAGATGAGTCTTGTGTGTGGGTATTGTCACCTAGAATTTATTCAATTCAAGATATAATGGAAATAGTAAATGTAATAGCTTTCTTCTTTCCATGTATGTTGGTAGCTTACTCCAAAATAGATCTTCAGGATCCCATTGTAGAAAATACGATTACCCTTAGGTTACGTGTGAAGGGGATACAAGGCATGATAGCTTTTACAACTCAAGTGGATTCAAACTTTAAAAACCAACTCATCCCATGCACCCCTTCCCCAAACAAAAAATTGTGCTGTAAATAAGACTTTTCTTAATTTTAGAGTAAAACTTGCCAACTGTATAGTTGATCCAATACCTGTTACTTTAAACTGTTCTTACTGGTTTAACTTTCTATTAATAAGATGTCAACACTGGTGTTATCATAGAATGATAGAAAGGTCTGGGTTGG
>KL269149.1:0-32576 GCA_000699545.1 Podiceps cristatus | reverse complement strand
TGTAATTCATTTTATAATTAAAAAAAAAAAATATAAGCTCCGCTCCCCATGGCAGATATCTGTTCTAGATTTTGTTGTGCCAATGGTAAAAACCAAAAATGCTTATCAATCATGAAATGTCAAGTGTCAATTGATAGTAGTTAGTTATATGTACGCCTAAAGGTTCAGAGTTCAAAAAGGCTGCACAGCACAGTGTACTGAAGTCTGGTTTAGTCTAGCTAGTATCACTGAAGAATAAAACCTTTGGAGAAGGTAAGTTATCTTTGGAGTCTTGGTCACCGAGGTGTTTGTTCTTGCTTAGTTATGGGAAGATTCCTTCCCCCCCACCCCCCCAGACCTGAGGGATTTTGTGCATTCCATGTCCAGGACAAAAAGGTTCATTCATTTTGTGGGAAAACTACAGCATGCTGTAATGTGCTGTGCAGACTGGTCTCTCCGTGCCTGTGCTTGCATGTGGATCGCTTGTGGAGTTCCTGTTCTCTTGATGCACACATCTGACTTGGAGCACAGGAATAGTACCGCTAACTCCAGTAGTGCTTCTGAGGATGGCATGTCACGTTCCAAAGTAGAGATGCTTTCTCAGAATTGAGTTCTAAGCAGCTCTTTGGCTTTGAGGCTACTTGTAAAGACAAGTGCTTTGCAAAGGTCTCTGCATTGGTTCCTACATTGCTGTGGCTTGCTCTTGTCTTCTCCCTCTCTCCAACCCGTTCGTTTGTTTCTTTCCTTTCTCTCCTCCCTATCTTTGGAATCTCCATGGTGTACTGACTCAGAGTTCAACACAAATGTTGTGTAATTTCGGTTTTGGTCTGGAGTTTAAATTTAGTGTGGCAGATGTGAATATAGTCTGCTGACCAAAGCTTACTCTTCCCATTTAAGTGGACAATCTGAAGCGTTACTAAACTTAGGTGTTTTGTAGACGTCTTTGTAGTAGGGCGTTTGCATCAGCTCCGTGCCTATATTCATCCACTTACGATGTAATTTACATCCTGCTGCCCTTGAAATTTTGGGAAGGATGTCATGAAATAGGTTATATATTTCTTACGTGATGGTAGTTTTAAAGCACGGTTTGAACTGCGATCTCTGTGTGGTCTTCAGTGGCCGCAAAGGCTTTCTGTTTACCAGGGAACGCTGTTGTGCTTTATCTGCAAGATGGCTGTGCTTGTGTAAGAAATCTTAAGGCAGTCTTTCATTTATTCCAGCACGTGACCTTCTGGGCTCTCTTCTGTCTTCTGAAAATAGCATACCTCCTCTGTTTGTCAACCTGTGTGCTGGAAAGCATTCTCCATTTCCATTCTTAGCACCCCACACTTTTCCTGTGCCATCTTGTAAACAGCTGCTTTTTTTTTTTTTTTTTAATTTAAAAAAAAAAAACGAGGGCAGAAGGGTCATCTGCCTCCTCCTCTGCACTAGACACTGGTAGTAAATTGATGAGCCCCCACTTCTGTTGCTGCAGAGCAGGATGGTGAAAGGAGGTAGCTCTACGTGTATGGGAAATCTGACCGGTAAGAACTTGCTGTGAGTGCGCACAGAGCAAGGGTAGCCATGAAGAAGCCTGAATCGGTTCAAGTCTGGCCTTTTGTTTGCTGATAATAAATGCTTTGTGTTAAGCAGTGGCTAAACATGGGATCTTGTGGGTGGGACATTTTTTTGTGTGCTTGGAGAAAATTAAAAGGAACCAAGTTAAGTGGCTATTGTTGATCTTACAGATAATGCTGTTGCCAGGATGAGTGGCCACATGACATCAAATTGTGAAACCAAGTTGTCTCTTGGGAGAAGTTAACATAGCTCTGAGGTGCTCATTAGAAACATTTTACCTGATGATATTGCTGCTTCTTGTCCTTTTACAAACTTTTGCTAGAGCAGAATAAACAAAAATAACAAAGAACGTGTATTTCTTCATTTGGAGGGTCATAAATTCTCAAGCTACATCATCTCTTACTTGGAAGTTTGTCTTTTTTGGTTTTGTTTGTTTGTTTTGTTCCCCTCTGCCTTTCCTCTTCATGATAATTTTGTGCATCTAGGGGATTCATTGGTCTCATTGGTAGGTGTCTGGAGAAAATGGAAGCTGCTGCTTATTTCTAGTGTATGATCACAAATTGCACTTGTGCTACACATGATTGCTTAACAGCCGTCAGTCTACTTGGGAATGTAGAAAGAAAAGAATGTGGGTAGGCTTTGGGTGTTACCGTCTTGCAATATTCTTTCTGTTGAGGTCTTGCCTGTTGTCCTTCTCTTTGTATTTTACTGCCCAGTGTAGGATGCTGCTGTTTAGTAAGGGATCACTCCAGATTACAAGTGGATTTATACCAAAGACCATTTGTGATCTCCTTTCCATTGAGGTGTTTTGAGGTCTACTGGATGGGAAACTTACTAATCAAAATAAAAACAACCTGTGAGGCTGTAGTGTTATTGTGTATCTATTTGTATAAAAGGCAAGGAACATCCTTAGAGGTACTAAAAATACCATGATTTATTTACCTGTATAAAAACTTCTAAAGTTTGTTAATAACTGTTAAATAGTTGTCTTTCAGTTCACGGCTTTTCCTATTAGGTCAAGATGGCATAGCAGTTGTGATGCTGTGATTCATCTGCAAGAACCGCTTTGGTTCAATAAAGTTTAAACTGTACCTCATGTTGAAACTGTAGCTTAGTTGTCTGAAAAAAGAGCGTCTGGCTTTTGTCAGAAGCTCTTTCATGTGGATCTATTATTTTGTTAGAAACGTCTGGTTCATATCCCCTATTTTGGATTCTTGGTGACTGAAAGTGGACTTCAGTGGTTCAGGCAGTGTTTTGGAACAGGTGCTTGTCCTCTCTTTCTCTGGCCAAAAGGTGCCATGTTTAGGAAGGAGGAGGCAGCTCTTCCCTCTGTGGACTGAGTTTGTTAACTGCCATGGGGCTTTCTGCCCCTTTCCATTGGTTTTGAAATGAGAAGTTGGGACTGGAATAGCCAGTAAGGGTGTTTCTACACAGTGGGGTGTTTCGGATGGATTTGTCGTTGTTAAACATCACATGCCTGAGTATTTCCTGCCATACCCTGATTGCTGGGTCACTCTGCCGTGCTCTAAAGAGCCAGGTGAGTAGGTTTCTGACCTGAAAGTTTAAGGATGGCTTGACACTTTCCCAGCGATGGGCCAACTGTTGTCACGTCACATCTGCCCACGTGTGGCTTCTGTTCAACTGTAGGCTGGACTCAGGCTCACAAAGCTGTGTCCAAGCTTGTCTTGCACAAACTGCCCCTGCTGTGGTTGTGCTCTGTTGGCCCCAGCATAGAGCATCCAGGGCAGCATGTGTAGCTGGAGATTCTGCCGCTTCAGCTGCTGTCTCTGCGGTACCTGTGGACGTGGATTTCTGTTGTGTTGGATGGCAGAGCTGCAGCAGCGTTTCTGGTTTGCAAGCTAGGTGCAGTTCAAGTACTGATCGAGGGTGGTTGTGGAAGGTAAGTAGCCAAAATCCAGTAAACGCTGTGTGTTGGAAGGGAATGTCTGGAATGCAGATAGCACCCAGGCATGGAGAAAACTGTTCCAGACTACAGCTGCACCAGAAGAATTTCAGGAACCGTTCATCAGTTTTAGCGTATGTTGAGGCTTTCCACACAGTGCTTTGGAAAAGAGATTATGGAAGGCTGCCTCTTCGTTAACGACTAGATGGATGATGCAGAGTTAAATTTAATCTAGCATTTAGTGTTCACACATACATTGTCTAAAACAGCCACAGAGGAATGTTGGGCCGTTGTCACAATGTGGAATTGTGCAGAGGAATTCCACTTGCTTATAACAAGGTAAGCAAAGGAAAACTTTAAGGTCAATAACTGTTTCCTTGGAGATCTGTTCACCGCTGGTGATTTCCAAAGGAGAATTGTGGTAGTTCTCTAAATTAAGATGATATAAAATAAATGAGCTGGAAATACCCTTTTAAATAACTCCATTCTGGCTGATGTAGTAATAAGGGAGGAAGAGGAAAAGAGAGGCTTTTCAGTCTTTGTCTGTTTTACCAAATTAAATTCAATTTATAAAATCGAGTCCCAAATTCTTAAGACTTTTTTTCATGATAGCCTTTGGAATCAGCTTGGAAAACAACAATAAGTACATATCGCTGTGCCTAAATTTGAAGTACTGCCTAAAAACTTGCTTGCAATGAGAAAAGCAGAATGCTTCAGAGGAGTTGTCATGCCTCTAAAGCATGCTGGATATCGGAAAGCATCTACCAGAAAGAAGTTTGTGGTTGCTATTAAACACCGTGATGCTTTGTGTTCTGATTTTCTGAAACATGGTGGTGGTAAGCCCGACCCGTTACGGCTTCTGCAGCAGGAGAGGTAGGAGTCTGCGAGGGCAGTCACGCACACACACACACACACACACACAGGTGGCCTGAGAGGCAGCAGTGCTTCAGGGCGTTCCTGGTCAGTGCTTGCCAGCTCTCTTCTCCCTGTGCTCTTCTGGCTGACCTAGCTTGGATGAGTACATCGACTGGAAACCAGAGCACTGTGGGGCTGAAATTGCTAACTTGAGGGAAAGGCCGTATGACGGAGGCCAGATGGCTGTGCTGCCTGCGAAATAATCTGGTGCCGGTCTCAGTAGGTGTCTTGGCACTTCCTTTCATGCTCTTGAGAGTGGAAAAATGCCCTGCCTGTACTGATTACTACTTTTGTAAAGTGATGCTTACGAGAAATTTCCCTTAAGCTGTTAGAAAACCCTTCCTGTTCCCCAAACCCACTTGTTGTCCGTTTTGACCATCCCTCGACTTCTTATAGTTTATAAATAAACTACTATGCTGTACACATGTAGGTTCTTAAACAGCCATGTTTAAATAAAGGCAAGACTTTGACATAAGACTGAGGAATATCCTTTTATGTTTGACCCAAAGAGAAACTCCCTGAAGAGCCATGTACTGTAGAAACCTAGTGGAATTATTTTTGTATTTTGATGGGCTGATCTTTTTCTCCTTAGGTTTGAACTGTTATTTATTTTTAGCTATAAACTATTATGAGAAATGTAGCTAAATCACATGAGTAAGAAGTTGCTTATGCCAAAAGAAACATGATAAAAAATTGAAAGCCATTGCAGAGTTCACTAGGTCTCATTTGCAACGTGATAGAAAAAAAATCAGTGTGATACTGGTCGAGCACTCCAGTAGGTTTTTCTTGAGGAGAGGAAGTTCTTATTTCCAGACTTGTCTTGGATCTTTGTGTGGCTTTTCTGGCATACATGATTTGTGCAATTAATTTCCTGAATTACTGTTACAAATGATAACTTCTTAGTCATTTTCCTGCATTAAGGCTCCAGTGTTGTAAATACCAATCCTGCAAACTACCATTATGTAAATAAATACACCTGAACTGAGGTAGTGTACTGCTGAGTAAAACCATAGTGGTACCTTTTGAGTGAGAGCTGTGGTTAAATACACACAGACTGCTGTTTAGTCAGACAGTTGCAAGAAAAATGCTACCATGTTTTTGATCGTGGATTCAAATTTAGTCAGAGCTCATGTATGGAGAACCAAAAGATGCTATCTTCTATTTATTTAATGTCTTTTTCCCTTTCCCCCCCCCTTTTTTTTTTTTTTCTCCTTTCTAGTACACAAGAGGCACTGTGACAGCCTTCTCTCCTTTTGATGCCAGAGCTGATGCAGAAGCCCTTCGTAAGGCCATGAAGGGAATGGGTAAGAATAATTTATTTTATGAAAAGACCTCTCACTCCTGCTTTGAAAACATCCTTTCTGAACTCATTTTTTTTATATTAGCAGATGAGGATAGGGCGTGTGTCTACATGCTGTGGAATGACAACCCCCAGACTGCAGGAGTCTGGGCGTATCCTGGTTTGACTGTGCTGCTCTCATGGATGTTTATTTTTAGGTTAGCATAAGGGAAAATAGAAAGTGGTTTGCACATTCCCCATTAAAAATTGATGCTCCACAGGCTTCTCTGCACACAGGGTTGTACTGCACAGTAAGCTAGAGTATGAATTTACAGGTGACAACCGTAGAGAATTACGGAAGTATAGTAGAAGCTCTGTGCTTGGAAAATGTGCGACAGCCCCCTCGGTCTGGAAGTGCGTAAGCACGTCACAGTTCCTGTGAACAAAGAATACAAGCACGCAGCATGAATGTAGACTAACAGGTGGTTTGTAAACTCGCACTGTAGCTTTTTGCCCCAAAAGTTCCCTGTGAGAAGAAATCCTAATTCGCTGCTTTCTTTGAAGCTGCCTGCAGGAAGAAGCAGAAGGAAGGGGAGAAGGGAAACATGATACACCTCAGCCTATTGACAAATTCAGTAGAGCTAGTAAGATGCTGTGCTGTGAGGGCTGCTTTGCAAACTATTGTACATTAAATGGATAATTGCTCCGCACTTCTGTACTCTGAGGTATTTGGGGTTACTGGACTGAGTTTTGCTGGGAGTCAGAAGATTATTTATTCTAAAGTAAATCCCTTGGTGAGCCTAAAGGTGAGGCTCCTCTGTAGAATACAGGCTGTGACTAAATGCTATAGGTAATGGACAGAGTGTTGATGGAGAGCAAACAACGCGTAGGTCTTCCAGCCATGCTGTTACAACAGCAAAACACCAAACCTGGTGGCTCAGCTTGGATTATGGTGACACTTGTTATTTAAATGCTTCTGCTGTTTTTCAGTGGGCTGTTATTTTCAGAGCATCTTTCATTGCCTTTTGAGTTTGTGGCATTGCTGTTTGTTTTTTAGAGCACGTTTGTAACTCTTTGTTCTTTCTAACTTCAGGGACTGATGAGGAAACTATTCTGAAGATCCTTACCAGCAGAAACAATGCTCAGCGTCAAGAAATTGCCTCTGCCTTTAAAACCTTATTTGGCAGGGTGAGAAGAAGAAAAATAACTTTAGAAATAAGCTGAATGTGGCCTATGATGGTTATTTAAAACTGTGAGGCACATTTATCATGCTCCCCGTAAAAGGTTCCTTTGAAGAAAATCTACTTTTGCTTCTGTCTCCCTCTCTCCACCATATCCTTAATTGCTGGCTAGGTTAGAATATTCCTTTTAGATTTGCAGGAAGGAGTTACTTTCTTTTTCTGTATTTTGGCCCCATACGTCTTAGGTGGGGTTTTGTGCAAAAGCTCCTATAGCTTCCTGTTAATATGCTTCTAGTACTGGCCTCATTCTCAGTATGGAAGTAGTCATCAAATGTTTTGATACAGGGTCTGCAATGGGAGGTGATAGCAGGAAAATAATTTTCTAGAGCTAGAAAATGTGCAGAAATAAAGCAGCCTAATCCTGTAGGAGATAAAACAAAAGCAAATATATTGGTAGATAAAGCTGTGAGTTCAAAGCAGACAACTTGTTTCTTTCTTCCAGCATTGTTTTCGTAATTTCCTTTAATAATTTGGCTGGGTAGCCTTGGTTTCAAATCGTAAGTGCAGTGAGCAACTAGGGTTTAAAGAATTTCTATATTGGGGAAAAAAAAAAAAATGCATTATGCTTCAGGTTTTCCAAATGTTCATTATCCTTTTCTTCTGCTTTATTGTTCTACATTTGTTTCAGTTCAGGTACCAATTAAAACAGAGCCCTGTCCCTTGTGCTTTTGATGTGTCTCCAGGGTCTTCCAGACTTGCAGACACACATCCATCCATTTAAAGTCATTAGTCCCTGTTCATTACAGCACTGTTTGTTCTGCATTAGGATCTTGTAGATGACCTGAAATCAGAACTTACTGGCAAATTTGAAACATTGATGGTATCTTTGATGAGACCAACATACATTTTTGACGCTCATGCACTGAAGCATGCCATCAAGGTAAGAGGACTGAGAGGAGGGAATTAATACATTGTATGAAATGTTTGTTGTTCTCTTCTTGTTTTTAGGAATGAACTTCAGGTTGGTAGGGAAAAGCTAATAGAAGTAGCCTCTTTTTTTCCTTTTAAATTAGGAATGCTAGGGTAACGCCTGCTATTATTGCTAATACCATAGCTTTGCCTGGTTTCTTATCCTAATAACTGATCAGAGGTAATTTAGAAATCTAATTTGTATAATGTTTTATGTGGAATTATTTTAGTGAGAAACTATGTCATTTTAAGAGAACAGTGTTGCTGTAGATACAGATTAAAATCTACATAGCATAAGACTTGTTCCTTCTGATTTAACTGTAATGAGCAGATGTGTGTGTTGCTTTTAAATTCTTTTTGCTGCTGAAGTCCAGTGGACACTAGATTTTTCTGCTGTGAGCAACCTAGGTTTTATGGCTGCACAGCTGTACGCACAGGCTGTAAATTAGCTCAAGGCATTTCATTAGTGTGATATTTTTTTATATGTCTCTTCTTGACTATTATTTAAGCTATAGAGTGTTTTGCACCCGAGGGATTACAGTGGAAGTCCAAAATTCATGGGCTAGCCTGCTTGTGTAAACTGATGTCCAGCACCAAAATGATGAGCAGGCATTATCTGTATTGAATGTGTTCTAAAGGCTGCCTCCAGTAATACAGAGGGAAGGGCTGATAGCGCTGTGAGTGTTACTTTCTAACATTTCTCTCTTCAGCTAAATGTGTTTAGTGCCTTTTTGGGAAGGCCAGGTAAACAAACAATTTATGTTGTTTGTGTAGATATTTTAGTGTGTTTTCTTCCAAGTGGTCCTGTGTTTTGTGGTTGTTTTTTTTTTTTCCCCCCTCTGTCACACCTGTGTGATATCATCAGCCCGTGGAAATTCAGGAATTGGATGTCCTTGGATTATTCACAGAACCTGTTGATTAAAGTAGAGGGTATTGAACTTTACTAGTGTTAGCTAGTGCTTGGTTGGGTGACACTTGCGCATAAACTCCTGGGATCCTTGAGGACCAGGTGGTTAATGTGTAGGCTTTAGTTAACTGTACAAGCTGGTGCTCATGAACTCATGACCCAGCAAATAGTATCTCAGACAACAGAAACTTTAATCCTGGACATTTTCTGTAATGTCTTTGTATACAGTGGGGGAAGGGGAGATGGCACCTGACAGAAACTGATAAAGCCCTTGTTGGCTAAAAGGAAAATATGTATTCCCGAGCTCCTTTTGTTGACTTACGAGTCAAAGACCGACAGGGAAATGACAGAACAGATGGGTGTAGGCGGGAAAATAGAGATAGTTGAACAAGAGTGTTTTTGTTCTTATCAGTTACAAAAAAAAATTATATTAAACACAAGATCGTAAGATTTCAAAGAATGTGTTTACACAGGAAAAGATGTCAATACCAGCTGCAGTTCAGCTAAGGTGGGTAACGACAGTAAAGACACGATAGCAGAGACTTCGGTACAAGATAACAACTCGGCTTTAAGCTCAGCATTAAGTCTGTGCTGAAGGTTGTCCTATCAGTTTTCACTTAGGCTACTTAGATTAGAATCAGTATAACTCTGCCTGCTTCACTTGTTGAGTAGGCATGTGCTTGAAACAGTCCGTATTTTGAAAATGATTACATGTAACCTGGCAGATCTTATTTTGGATGTCATCGTATGCAGTTGGATGTGTCTTCGTATGCAGTTAGTATTCAGATTTTCCTTGTAGGAAGGATTGCAAATAACATGCTGAAGCAAAAAAACCACAGTATTGTATTTCAGAGTTGCTTTTGTGAAATGACTCCTTTGGAAGCATGAACAACAATGGCTTATTCTTACATGCGAAGTAGTCTCAGACTTGTGGAAACAAGATAACTGCCTTGGCTTTTGTAAATTCTGTCCTTGTAAAAGCGAAGAGAGCCTGTTGTGCCTGTTGTAAGTAGAGTGCAGCAGTTTAAACGGAGTTAGCAATCCTGTTGTAAAATGTGTCTGTCTGCAGTGGAAGAGAAGGTGGGTTTAACATAGCACAATTCATAGAAGGGTTAAGGTCATTGCAGGGTGGCTCTATGTTTGTATGTGTGCTAGTCGATGAAAGACAGTGTATGAACTAGTGCTGAGGTGGAAACTGTTACCCTGTTCGTTAGTTACCTTGATGTCCTTGACCATAATAGTGAAGAGCTGAGGCGTATCTGGGTGTGCTTGAACATGGAAGGGCTCATCTGAATCCTGCAGCAGTGAGCCTTCATTAAGTGTTGGGTCGTTTTTGAAACAATCAAGCTGGAACTGGAAGAAATTCTTTCCAAACTCCCCACAATATACTAGATAACAAGAAAATAATTTTTCTTTATTTGGTCCAAGTGCATAAACTGATGCTTGCTTTTGATTGTCAGAAGGAATTCTTATTTTTCTTTCATTATTTCCCCAACTGATTTCTGCTTGCACCCCTGTAGGGAGCAGGAACAAATGAGAAAGTGTTGACTGAAATTCTTGCCTCCAGAACACCTGCAGAAGTGCGGAATATTAAACAGGTTTATCTGCAAGGTAAAGTTCAGTGTAAAATAAAGTTCTGGGGTCTCTGTTCAGTTCTCTTAATAGGATTTTAGCTCGTGTTTCAAATAAGGTCTATCTGTGAACTGACAGATGTGTCCAGTAAGTGGGATTTTGTTCTGCTGTGCTGCAAAACTTCATATTGAAAGAAACATTGAGTATGAATTGTAAACTAGAATTGTTTTTATTTTGAGGCTATGACTGGGATGCAGGTTGTGGTGTTCTGTGCTTTATAGTTAGAATTCATTCAGATGCATTTCTTTTTTACTCATTTTCATCCCTTCGGCTGAAAGGAGATTTTTAGTAATTTGAAACTAGAAAACTAGTATCACAGGAAGAAACCGAAATGGGGGTTTTTTGCCTGTTGCCCAGCGTTCTGTTAAAAGGCATTTGTACTAAAGCAATTGCAGCTTTTTGTTTTTCCACAGGAGTATGTGCTTTTACCCCGTGATTGTAGGGTTGGGGTTTTTTTGAGGCAGTGTTTAACTCAGCACATTTCTTTTACCTCTACGCAGACTCCTTTCACACAAAAAATGCTTATGTCTTAATAAAGTTTGAGGAAAAGCTTAGTGTCTCTAAGGACAAAATTTATTAGTACTAGACTTTTCTAAGCTCCCGCTTGTTGTACAGTTGTGAGACTGCAGTATTTTAGCATAACTCCAGATCTGTGTGGTCTTTAGTTCCTTAAAGAGCTGAATCTATGCATGTCACCTTGTACTTCAAAATACTTTGAGTACTCTCCTCCTGATACTAGGTATGAGGTGCCTTTTTTCACCTCTCTTACGATACTGTTAGGTTATAAGTGAGGGCAGAATGTGTCCTAGTTATTAAAGCTGTTTCTGAGAAATGATTCCACAAGCTGTGAGTCAGCTTAACGTTTTGCTTTTCCTTGCTTTCTCCTCAAAACAGTAAGGAAGCTTGGAAGGTGGTTAACAGATATTGTTCTTTTGCAGAGTATGAGGCCAACTTGGAGGATAAGATAACAGCAGAAACATCAGGCTATTTTCAGAGGCTGCTGGTGGTCCTGCTGCAGGTCAGTATCTCTGTGTGTGCACACATATGTGTACGATTTTCACTTCTGTTTTCCTGTCTGTTGTACACTTGTTGCTTTCTGCTCCCTCACCTGAGGTGATAGGCTGGTGACAGGCAGGATTGGTTCTGAAACTGAGTCGCTTCCCTGACTTGCAGGGTCAGTCTTGAGCTCTGTTACGGGTCGCTTCCACATCACGGATTGAAAAACTTTCGTGGTGCCCATGGGTATAGCAGAATGCCTGCTACGTGGGGTTTTGAAGGTAATAGGAAAACGGAACATTTATTTCATAGACACATGCAAGCAGAAGGGAGAGACAAGGTGATTTTGGAGAAGATGCATTAGGGCTTGACTTCTCACAGTAACTCTTAGAGGCTCAATATTACAGATAAGTTGGGTTTTGATTCCACATTTGCTTCCTCAGTTTAACAACTTTAAAAAATTCTCTTTAGGCAAATAGAGATCCTGACGGCAGAGTTGATGACGGTCTCGTTGAGCAGGATGCTCAGGTGGGTTAACGCATGTTTCTTCTTGGTTATTTCAGATAACTCTAGACTAGACATTTTCGTCTCGTAAATTGTCAGTTGAGATGAAAGAAAAATCCATGGAATGTTCAAGGTGGCAAGGAGAAAAGCAGAATACTAGGTCAATAAAACATGCTCCTGATAGCAGGGCAAGATGGAGAGACAGACAGGCAAAGGGTATTTTACTTGCACAGGCCTATCCTTTGTTATGTAAATTCAGAAAGCATTGTTCTTCTGCTATTAAAATTAATCCCGTATAAACCAGAGCCTGAAAACTAGTGAGGAAAATGTTTGAATCACTAGCCAGACTGTTTCATTAAATTGTCAGTCTTACCTTTAGCTGGGTTTATCTAATTGAAGAAGTCCATGAACCACAGGCCTTGGTAGGTAGCTAGATTCCTTTTGGCCTTTTTTAATTGAGTTTAAATGAGCATCTAAATTTAGGAGGCACCATACCTAAATGTAGAAAAAAATCCTGGTTTTCTAAATAGTCTCTGTGGTTTGTTATGTACATTTGGCTTGAGCTGGGACCCACACAGCGACAAGTTCTGTCACATTTCTCTTTATTGATATCGTTACATTTGACATCTAATGTAGCTGGAACAGATTCAGAGAATTTGCCAGGTACAGATGGTCAGAACTTGGATACATGCCTGTGCAAACATAAGACTTATTTTTGGCTACCAGGTGTTTGTCTTGATTAATAAGATATTCTGGGAAGGATTTGAAACATTAGAGGGCAACCTTTTTACTCGGTGGTGATTTTTAATTTTGGGGCATCTGTGATTACTAAACATTAATTTAAAGCAGTTTGGGGAACAGACATTCATACTACGAGACAGTATGAACATGCAGGGAACTTGCAAGACTCCTCTGACAATGCCTGAAAAAGAAAGCGTAACTTTTTGGAAGAGATTTTGTGAATATCACTTTTTAAAAGTTATTTAATTGACGTACATTTTGGGTATTGCACAGCAGCAAGGCAGGTAAAAACTTAGAGCTCACATAAAACGCCATTCACGAGTTCTAGTATCTCTAAAGAAACACATTCCTGAATGCTGTGCTGGGACTTCACATCTGCTATTGGATGGAGAGTGCTGGTATTTATTAGAAGAGCTTAGCATATATTATTTTGAACTAAATATCCTTGCAATGCCTTAAAGCTTTTTCCCCTCACCCTTTCGTACTCCGTACCGTTTATGTTAACAAGAGCACGCAGCAGTCACAAATGCTTTTTGAATAGAACTGTGGGGCAGACATAAATAGGAAATTCATAACATCACAGTCAAGTTTTACAGTATGCACAGGCAGACGGCCAGCAGTGTTGCTAGGCAGCAGATTTGGTTGTGTGGATTTTTCTATATTTGATTGCCCTGAATGTAAGTGGTAATCTGTTTGCCAGTCCTCTGGTCACTGAGGAGGGAGGAAAAAAAGCTATATACTATGGTATCTGCAAACCTTTCTCCTTACATGGTGTTTAGCACATAATTTGGAAAAAGGCTTCTGAGTGTCAGGCAAAAGAACGACTTTCATTTTCTGATTTTTTTTTTTTTTCTTTCTCGTTTTCTCCCTCCTGTTGCTTATTCCAACTTTTAGAAGTGTTTTACTTTTCTGAATGTTGCTAATGCCCCAGTCATTGTTTGCATTGAAGAAAGACTTGCCTGAAGAGCAATGAATGTGCTAAAATTATTAAAATCTGTTACCGATCTGGTTTCATACAGCTAGGAATTTAGCACCCACAAATCCTGTTTCTGAGAGCTTCTAAATCCATCTTCCCCTCCTTTTTGGAAAACTTCCTCCCAGGCCAAGTTAGCATGGTTCTCCCATTAAGATGAATCATCATATTATAAAGTTTAGCTAGTCTGATTTGAAAAATGGGAAGGAAAGAAAAGGCAGTATTAGGAATGGATTTTCTTGCCTGTATTATCACAGTTTCAGAAAACTTTAGGCTTATGAGAGTGAATAGGCGCACAGTCAATTTTAGGGCCTTAAGCAGTATTACTCATGTAAATGCTTTCACAGTCGATTTCAGAATTTATCATTTATTTCTTTCTAAAGTCAGTTCAGTACTTGGCAATTATTTTTTATTTTTTTTTTTTTTCCCCTTCCAGCTATAGCTTGTTAGTAAGGTTAATGCTCTTTTGAGTGAGACAAATACAACTTTTCAATGGAGTGTGTTGACACATAACAAATGCTGTTGTTTTGATCTATCCATTTTACAACAGGTTTTGTTTAGAGCTGGGGAGCTGAAATGGGGGACAGATGAAGAAAAGTTCATCACCATCTTGGGAACCCGAAGCGTTTCCCATTTAAGGAGGGGTAGGTAGCGTGGTTCATATATGACTAAATACTCTGCCTGAAGACTCAGTCTTATCCAGTGAGTGGTAGAAATGGTAGACAAGTTGTTTCTGGTACCACATTTGTCAAGCCCAGAAATCTTTAATCATCTCTTCCTTCTACTTAATATATTTTGTTTCCTTTAATTCAGTTCTCCCATAGCAGTGGTGACTTCCTGCTTGAAGGAGTGGTGCAATAGATCCCAGGGACAGCTGGAGTGTTTCTTTCTGGATGCTTGCTTGGTTTTGGTTTTTAATTCTCTTTAAAGAGGTCATGGCAATAGAAACGATATTGAGAATCTGTTATGAGTCATCATAACCTGATGGAGATCCAGCCTTGAAAATATTAACCCTTTTATAGGTGCATACTGTATTAGCTGTTAGCAAAGAGACAATAATTTTTTTCCTGATCCTTACCCATTCATAAGTCTGTTTTATCAAGCTGTTGAGGCCATTGGAAATAATGACCACTGAGTTTTGCTTTCTCCTATCTTCATGTTTTTGAATCTTTGGATTCATTTGGATTTTCAAAGGTAATTTTGTTTGTGATTTTACTGGTGTTTTTGTTTGGTTTTTGTTGTTTTTTTTTTTTTTTTTACCATTATTTCCATTAAAGTAATCCTAGAGGTTTTTTTGTTGCATCCAGCATTTACTTAGCTGAGTGCTGAGTCATCCTCACAGTAAAAAAGTGTTTCCTGATGTTGAGATGGAACCTCCTGTGCCCGTTGCCTCTTGTCCTGGTGCTGGGCACCACTGGAAGGAGCTTGGCTTTGGTGTCTTTACACCCTCCCTTCACATCTGTATACATTGATGATCCCCCCCGAGCCTTCTCTCTCCAGGCTGAACAGTCCCAGCTCTCTCAGCCTTTTCTCATAGGAGAGATGCTCCAGTCCCTTAATCACCGTAGTAGCTCTTGACTCAACTCTCCCCCTGTAGCTCCACGTCTCTCTTACTGGGGAGCCCAGAACTGGACCCAGCACTCCAGGTGTGGCCTCACCAGGCCGAGCAGAGGGGAAGGACCACCTCCCTCACCCTGCTGCCAACACTCCTAATGCAGTCCAGGATGCCATTTGCCGCCTTTGCCTCATGCTCAATTTGGTGTCCACCAAGACCCCCAGCTCCTGCTCTGTAAATCTGCTGGCCAGCTGTTTGACCTCCAGTGTGTACTGGTGCATGAGCTTGTTCCTCCCCAGGTGTAGGAATTTGGTAGGAAACAGGTATTTGAAATAGGGGATGATAGCATTTGAACTGTGGGTAATGAGATACAGATGGCATTAACCTGTATGGAGGAGGATACTGGGAGAAATGCCGGCTCTACATGCAACTAAGCACACTTCTTCTGTTTTGCAGTATTTGACAAATACATGACAATTTCTGGCTTTCAAATCGAAGAGACCATTGACCGTGAAACCTCTGGTGATTTGGAGAAGCTGCTTTTGGCAGTTGGTAATTACGTCTTAATAGATCTATAACTGACCTTCTTCATTTACTCCCAGGCCTCCTTAAACTTCACTTGTCATAGGAGGAGACATGAAAACATGGTTCATTTTAAAGTTATTCACCTGGGATCTATTTTTTGTATTTAGAGAATAGGCCTTTATTCTTCCTTTAACAGCTGTGTGTGGCAGGAGGCAGGGGGTCGTGGTGAGCTGCGTTCTATTTGGAGACATGCACCTCTATCGGAAAGCGAGACAAAAGTCTGCCTTCGTTTCTATTCCTGGCATCTCACTTAATGTTATAGCAGATTTGTAGCTGGGAGTAGAATCTGACTAGCAAGGTCTCTTTTCTGTTAGAAATATATGGTGCATTCTAACTCCTAGAACCCAAAGAGCTGTAACAGAGGAGCAGACTAGCTGGCAGCTGTATACTTAATTGTCCATGCTGAAGGGAATGATCCAGCAACACACCCCTTGTCTTGACAGTGAAAAATTGTGCTGTATTGAATAGCAATCAGTAATTTAATCCTTTGCCTTTTTTCAGTGAAATGCATCCGAAGCGTGCCTGCCTATTTTGCTGAGACTCTGTATTATTCCATGAAGGTATGTACATGTTTTCCATACATCGCTTTTCATCCCCCCTGGCTACAGTTCCTCTTCCTTTCATTTCTTTCACTGCAAATGCCAACAGGATACTGTATTACTAAGCATCAGCAAAAGGTTTGGGGAATGCAGATCTGGGACAGGATACAAACAATTCATAAGCTTTACTTTTAGTTTGTTGTAAGTTTGTCAGACCGTGAATCTTTTACAGGAAACATCAGTCTCATCAGCTGTTTTTGGACTTATTACAGTGGAAAATGTCTGGCTTGATCCCCTGGGCACCTTCAGCTAAATAAAGGCTACAGTGTGTTTAGGTGGTAGATAGCCACCAGGAAGTAAGGGTGACCAAAAACTACAGTGCAGATTGTGCAGATTTAGTGCTCTTTGGTTTTGGGTTGGTATTTACAGGCTGAAGGTGTAGTGAGCTCCGAAATACTTTTTGATGACTCCATCCTATTTTGAGAAGGAAAAGAAACTAGTCAGAGAAAAGGGAAAGGCTTAAACAGCTACGAAAGATTCTGTGGGGGAATCCCGTCAGTGACACAGCTGTGTTTCTGTTGGATTTGCCTTCTCTTGGATGGGAAGAGATAAGCAGGGAAACTGTATTTTTAACTCTCCGTGGCTAATGTTCATTAAAACTGAGGTAGTTAGTCTGTCATTTTCAGACAAGTTATCAGCTTCCTCGAAAAATTCACCCCTTGTCCTTGCTGAAAAGCACGAAGTATGTTTGCCACCAGGTGGTTGTGTTGATGAGGTGTCAGCATGAGAATTAGTGAAAGGAGATGAAATGATAGCTTCATTTTTAAAAGCTGCTTTGTCTTTTATAGTCATTAGTGTAAAATAAGGTTCAGATGGAAAATACGAAATATTATACCAGTATGCTGAGCTGTATGAGGAGGATTACTTTTTTCTTATTTACCTATGTATTATTTTTTATTTTTTAAAGAATGCAATAGAAAGCCTTTTTCTGCAGGTTTTATAATCTTTTACATTTCTATTATGAGGGGCCTGATCAATGTTTGCTGGTGAGATCCCCAATTATCTTTTTTAAATTAAATGAGAATCATTAAGCACTCCAGATAGGAAAGATCTTCATATTTATTACTTTGGAAGAAGAGTTTGGACTTCAAATTTATTAGTTTAAAGATATTAGATAAAGATCTACAATGCGCAGAGTTTGCTTTCACGATCAGGTGGGACAGAGCCTGGCTTTTACCAGATTCTAATGTCAAATCCTACTCGGAAACCACCAGACTCATGGCATAACTTTTGAGCAGCCTTAGGGCATTTTTAGGTGTAATCCAAGAATATTACACCCAGTCGAAGGATTGAGTGACCCTGGACGTTAGGCTGAAGATGATCGTGGGGGCTCTGCCAAGTCCTTCCTTGAGGTGCATTAGCAGGTCAGCATGTGAAAATTTGTATTGCTTCAGCTTGTGTGGCGTCTGACTTGTCTGAGCAGGAGGGGTCAGGGTGTTAGTCTGGCACAGCCTGCCCGCGCAGGGACTTAAAATATTTAAAGCAGTAAAGACGAACAAAAGAGTGGAGCGTGTTTGCGTGGTTGGAAAAGGCTTATGATGTTTGCCTTTGTAATAAACAGCTGGATAATTTGTGGAATGAATTGCTCTGCCTGTGTCTTGCTGTACTATGTTACATGCTCTGTATCAGTCATTGTTAAGATTTCTGTACCCACTTCTGCCGTCTCAGACCACATTGAAAGGGTGATTTGCATGTGATTCTGATCATGGCGATCAGATACACTACTGTGTAATCTTGGAACTGGATTATTTTAAATTTGTGTGGGCGGTCACAGTTGAAGCCTGTGAGATGAAACTTGAAATAAGAGGTCTGACTGTATGGCACTTCTATAGAAGTTCAGCGCTTAGAGCACCTTGAGTGGTTGGTCCTCCGTTCTCCACATTGCAGTGTGAATGTCTTGTGATATTGTCCCAAATATTCTGTTTTGGAGTAGAAATGTAATGCAGGAGTGTTTTGAGACACCACTTGCTTTCTTGTTGTGCCCTGGTTTGTATTTGTTGTTTTCTTACAGCCTCTGTCTGCAACAAACTCATATTTTAATATTTAAACTTTTCTCTTTAGGGGGCTGGCACTGATGATGATACCCTGATCAGAGTCATGGTTTCAAGAAGTGAAATTGATCTGTTGGATATTAGACAAGAATTCAGAAAGAATTTTGCAAAATCATTGCACCAAATGATTCAGGTAAAATTGCTGTTCTCTTGTCAGGGAAAGGAGTGATTGACATGTCATTGTCTCCACTGTTTATTTTTATGGGAGGGGGTGGATGTGCGTAGAGCTGGACAACACAGTGCACTCTGAGAGCAGTGGTGGCTGGTCTGCAGTTTTGTGAAGTACCACGTAGCATCGTTTAAGTAGGAGTCATTTCCTATGAAAAGCTAAAGGTTTCTTTCCAGTGTTGCCTAGGAGAGTAGATGTGGTCTGAAATTATGATTACTCATACACCATTTTTAGTTCCTGCTTAATTTCCTGTTTCTTGTCTGAGTTCCTTCTGATTTTCAGTGCTTCAGAGAGGGGGCTGGCTCCAGAGTAGTAGTATTGGGGTTGGGAGTCTGAATTGTCATGAGGTTGAAGTTTAAATCTTGGATTGTGGTGTGGAACCTTTTGCACCATTTCAAAGTGGAAAGCATTTCACTGGAATTGCTGCCTGAATCAGAGTCTCCTTTGAGTGGATGGGAAGGAAAAGAGCCAGCAAGAAATCCAGAGCCAGCTGTTCTTGCAAAGTTGAAGCCAAAATGCCCTTTTTTTTTTTTTTTTCTTACAAAATTTTGGGGGTATTATATTTTATTTTTAAATACTGCTTTTCTTTTATGATTTTCTGTTACCATTCCTGGCACTGTGCTCTCTTAATTATGCTGGGTGGAGTTCCTTTTTGACACTGCCGGTTGGTCCCATACAGCTGTCCTGTGGAATTAGCAGTGGAACTTCCCATTAATTATGGGGAGCCGGGCTGGGGCCTTTCTAAGGGATGGCAGGTGCACTTTGCACATTTAAATGTTGTGGCTTTTGGTCCTGCTTTGGGCTTCTCCTTTGTTTGGACTCTCACTTGCAGATGAATGCATTTTAACGTGCAGTGGGTAGCTCAGTTCTAGTAAAGCTTTTGGAGGCTTTTTGTGTTTCTGAAAGCCTGTCTGTGTAAATGTAGCTCTAATGCAAGAGACGGAGAATTTCCTTGCATCATTCCTGAGCAGAAAGTCATCCAAGTGGATTTCCTGTGGGTGGGACAAATGCATCATCTATTGGAGTCCTGCTTGGCTGCTGCTTTTCTTTGCATTTCTGTGGTTGTGACTCATGGTGACTGGTCTGTTATGTTAACAGAAAGATACATCTGGGGACTACAGGAAAGCACTTCTGCTCCTCTGTGGTGGAGATGATGAGTAATGGTGACAGTGGCACGAAGGATTTCTTGTACTCCAGCTTTGCAGCCATTTAGTTAGCACGTCTAGCTAAGTTTTTGTATCTTAATGCTTTGTGGCTGTTTGAATTTATACTAGTATTGCATTTATTAAAAACGAGTGTATTGTTATCCAAGCGATAGCTGGTCCCTCCTCTTCCTGACATCCCAGCCTCCAGGAATTTCAAGTGCCTTTTGTGAGTATGCAAGAGTCCTCATCATGGAAGATGGGTACTGAGCACAGAACCCAGTTCTTTGCAAGTGTTTTGCTAAAATAGGAAAAAAATAATCATGTATTTCACTAATAATTTGAAGATTTTTTTTTTGCTTTTATTCCTTACATTTCCACTGAATGTTACGCTAGCTCTAACATTGCAAATGAAGAAAAGATAATCCTTTGTATGTAATATTTGAATGCATTTGCTGAACATATACAAGCAATCATTGGAAATCTAAAGGACCAATAAATTTTTTCCCTCTCAGCACAGTTGTATGTGTTTTTTAATGGGCAAAGATCTAATTTTCCCTTTCACGTGGTTCCACTACTTCAAACTGTTGGTATATTTTTCCTACTATTATGCAGGATTATAAGTGTATATATAATGTTTTCGAGCTGTACATCTTGAAGTCTAGCATTTGGGAGCTGTGGTGATGCTGCTGTTCAGCATAGCTGGAATACCCGATTATTGGTATTTGCTGGGCATTGCATTCTTGTTTTGTGCCGCCTTGTCTTTTTCTTCTCTAAAGCTGGGGGAAGGAAGGAGAGCTGTTTGCACAGTGCCAAAGCAGAGCGTATAGATGCTGCACTTGTAGGACAAATCGAAGATTTCTGGGATGGAAGCAGGTGAAGCACAGATGGGCAGACAGTGATCCATTCTTCAGGGATCTTGGGTGAAAAGAGGATCGTTGCACCACCACTCTCTCATCAGGTTAGCAGGGAGCAAAGCACAGTTTGAGAGAAGCACCAGTCAGTTATATAGGCTGCCTTAAATTCACTTCTTTAGTTCATCATTTATGACTGGCTCTGAAAATTAAATTGACGTGTGTGAAGGAGAATAAAGAGACTTTTGTTTCATGCTTTATAAGGTCTAAATGCCATGGTTCTAAACTTAGCTTATTGGTTAGTCACATACATCAGCTGTAGAAACTGCATGTTTTAATAGTCCTGTTGAAAAAGATTCTTCACAGATTAAGAGCCTTTAAGCTTTCATATTTAATAAATGTAAAGTTTTAAATCTTTGATATTATAATTCTTACTGTCATGATATCTTGCTAATAAGTACTTGCAATGTAAAATATGAAAGCTCTTTTTATAAGTAAATATAACTAAAGCCTAATCCACTCTAAACCCTTTTGTTTTCCATTCTCACACACTTGCAGTCACTCTTTGCTGCTCACACTCTCTTGCTTTTACTCTGTCTTCCCTGCTTCTTTTTGTCCAAATTTAAGACTTACAGACTTAAAACCAGCACAACTGACTACTTCTGTTGTTTTTGAGACAGTTAAAAGCTTTTCTCTGCTCTTCCTAGACAGTTTACCGAATTCCCCATGTTATGCTGTATGTGCGGATGGCTGTTGGTGTGGTTTGCATCTCCACCATAGTTTAAACTGGTCTAAGTGGTGCTGCTGTTATCCTGCTCTGCCCTCGTCTTCAGGCTACACGTTCCCCCTGCTCCTGCGTGAAGCTCTTCTGACCTTGTGGGTGAACCGATCCAGCGCCCTGGTCTGGCAGAATCCAACCACGTAGCTACAGCCTGATGCCAGTCATAACTCACTGGCGCATCTGGCGAGGGCTGCTGCTGGTGGAGGGAAGGGCTAGGAACGCGTGCCAGGTGAGAAGAAAGTTTGTGGAAAGGCAGGTGGGACTTGGGCTGGGTTGATTGATGAATTGGTGTCTGCTGTCACAAACTGCACCTGGGGTTACAAGAGCCTTACAGTATTGGCAAAGGGATTCTTCAAATTGCTTTCTGCAGATACAGACCCAAATTAAGGAATTTAGGTTGCGCGTGAAGTCATGGCAAATAACATGGCATAAGGGTAGTCATTTTGAAACAGTAATATTTTAATTTTTTGTCAAGTCTTTTACAAAATGCATTAGCAAGGAGTGTTAACTTGCAGTTAGTCGTCCTTGAATAATATAGCCAGCTGCACACACACTACAAGCTTAGCTTGACCCCTGCCTGGTATCTGGTGATGTTAGAAGGTTGGGGGTTTTTTGGTGGTTTGTTTTGGGTTTGGTTTTTGTGGGTTTTTTTGTGAGTTAGTATGTGCTAAGATAAAACCATGCACAAAATAATTGGTGGTGAACAGCTATGAAATGGCTGCATGGGATCAGATCTACCTAGAGACAGTTGTTGTCTTTGTTCATATGCTTAATGACTTCTCCAAATATTTGAATAGATGCAAGGGGCAAGCCTTTCTTCTCCCAGAAGCTGTTCTGGCTCTTCTGCAATGTATTGTATTTATCATCTCACTCCTGGTATTCGTTTTTATAATTTTTACCCCTTTGTTCAGTCTGGGTGTTGCAACTGCTGTTCTGTAGCTTCAGCTCAGTAGATCCCTTTACAATATTTGCTAAGGTGCTACATTTACTGCTTTCTGCTGCTCTGGAGATTAGACACTGTCTTTAATATTTCAGCTTCTTTCAGTTTTTTTAGAATTCTTGGGGAAATAACATCTGATCTTCATGATTTGTTACTGGTTCTTTTGTAGATTTTTGTTGTATATTTTCTGTTGACACTTGAAATGCATCCCTCTGTGCGCCACATTAAAAAACTCCTGCTGTGGAATTCCAGCTGGAATTGCTGTGGGCATTTATTTACTCAAATCTGTCTTGAAAGCAGAAGTTCATGAATGAGAAGATTCATGAATGATGAAAAGGTGAAAAGCCTAAAAACCAAAAAATTTTCATTTCTTTTTTGATGTACTGTGCAATGCATCTAAAAGTCATAGATCAGCAAAGTGTATCCAGTGTATCGATGAATGATTCATTGCATGGGAGAGTATGGATGATAGATTTTGCGGTTTGTATAGGTATGTTTAGCATCCTTTAGAAATGCAGCTTGATAGCATTTGAAGCTGATGTTTTCTTCTGCTGACCCGCTGAAGAGGAACGGGCTTGGGGAGTGGTGGGGCTGCTGGACCGGTGACAGAATACAAAGTTTTTATACTGCATCTTCATTTCCAGCTTGTTGAAGAGTGACTGAATACGGAGAAAGGAGATTAGATCAGTCTTTAGTTCAGATGCTGTTTTCTCTGCTGAAGCTGTTAATAGAGATGCTGACCTGGGAGGATGATTTTTGTCTTGTCAGAAGTATAATGAAGTGCCTTAGAAATGGGACCTCTTCAGCGCTCAATTTATTTCTTTTTTTTTTTTTTTTTTTTTTCCCATTTCATCACTGTGACTGCAGCTATACATTTGTTTGCCCTTTAAAGAAATAAATTGCTCTTCATATAACATCCTTGCTCCACTGCCTAGGCCAGGCAGAACAGGCAGACTGTTAACTTCCTCCATTTGGCATTCGGGGAGAGGTGAGGTGGCTGGTGCAGAACATGCAGCTGCCCTGGATTGCTTTCATCAGAAATAGTAACTTTCTCCTCTGAAATGAATCCTTTCTTGCAAGGTTTAAATGGAAAAAAACAAAATAAAACCACAAACCAAACAACCAAAAAACCGCCAAACTTTAAGAAAAGTATGTTAAAAATCATATCGTTGTTGAAAAGAATCCAGAGCTTGGAACAGGTATATGGAATATGACTAAAAAGGATTTGTGTCGAGTAGCTGTAGTTCATTACTACCGACATTGCGTTTCTGACTTGTGAATGAAAGGATTCGTCTCTTTGACTCAGAAAACCTTTTAATTATATAGTTACTTTTGTCCCTGATCAACAAAGTTGAGACCTCATGGAGAGGCCTCTGGGCTAGTCATCTCGTCGACATTAGGGGTGCTGTGCGAGCCTTTTGGTCACAGCCTGCGAACAGTAATCTGTGGCCCCCATTTGTGCGAGCGGTGCCTTGGATGACAGCGGGGACAGAGCTGGTGCCTGCTGGAGTGGCTGCACGTGCTTCCCGAGTTCGGGGACGTGTCTGGTGGTACTGCGTGAGAGCTGGTGAGTTGGACAGACTTAGTCTCCCTCCACCGTTTTCAATTCACTAATTATTTTCAAAAATGCCACCGCTAGAATATGCTGTGAGGCCCGAGTTGAATCCCAAGCACTGACTGTGACGTCCATGCCCGGCTGGGTGACGCACTTGCGGGTCTCCCCCTCTCAGCTGTACCTGGCACCTGAGGGTGGGCACCCGTAGCGTCCTCCCTGCCTGGCAGTGCACTTAACGTCCTTCAAAAAGCAAATAAACCGCAAGAGGTTTTTTATTTGTGACTTCAAGAATTATTTCAAGAAATAATCGGCAAAAAGAGCGAATTGGGAAGGGTGTTTCTAGTCTCTGCGTCTGTAGTTGAAGCGCCAGTTCCTCCATTCCTCAGTGTAGCGAGAGTTGGTTCCCGTTTCCCAAATGGGACAGGAGGTCCCTTTCTCCAGGCGGTGCCTGTGCCGTTCACCGTGTGGGCAGTGGATGGTGCTGCTGCTCTAAGTAACCTCGTGCAGATGGTGGTGGTGCTCAAGACTCATTCTATCTCAAATCATTTGCTTAATGATTTTTGTACTAGTTTCAGGTTGCTTTCTCTGGCTTCCTCAACCTAAAGCATGAGTCAGACAAACAGTTCAATTTTTTTGTTGTTATGGTTTCAGAATCCCTTAATATAATTTTGTTTTCGGTATAAAATACGAGAACGCTGATGTGTGGAGAATAATGAACCGGATACATTATTAGAAATAGAAGCTGGGTTTATGCACATGACATCTTTCTTAACGTTCAACATTTACCTTCTACAATGCGAACATTCACAATATCCACTCTTCTTCCCCAGTCACAGTTACAAGAAGTTAGAAAATAAATTTTTGTTAAACGCATGCATTTATAGCTGAGTTTAGTGGAACATATTTTGCTGTCTAATATTTTATATAGAGAGACTGCTAACTTCTAGTTTCTGAATTACAAACATGTTTCAGTAAGCCAGTGGCATTCTTCTGTGTCTTTCAAGCATCTATGTGGCTGCTCTGCACCGTCTAGGGAAACTGAAAGTCCGTGGGGAATCTGGTATTTTAAAAAGTAACTGTGTAATTAGCAGGAAAAAACCTCATTACGCTCAGGGAGTCAAAATGAGTGGAAAGATTAATTTTTGATTTTATTTTGAATTTCCACCAGTTGTGGTAACAGAATCGGCAGTTATATGATGCGATGACAGACTCTCGGAGCAGGGAAGAGGAAGGACGCTGTAAGACACTGACTAATCTAATTTGCTACCGCAAGAAAGCTTCAGTCATTTTTTCTCACGGGCTTTTACTGTCAGGAATTGTACACCTGATTTTTTTTTTTTTTTTCTGTTCTGTCGGATCCAGCTGCTAATCAGCTAGACCAGAGCTGCTGATCCATGTCCCAGCATAACATCTGGAGAGTTTGTTTTGATGCACAGAGGAAAAGCATCTGTCTCCTACCAGAAGGAATAGTTAAATAAACGTCCTCAGTTTTTTCTGCAGTTTCTTAGCAGATGCTCTAGATTCAAGATGCTTAAATGCTTTGACATTCTGGGTATGCAAAAGTTTCAGCCCAGGTCCGTAATGATAACACTCGGTGTGTATCTTCCACTGGTATCTATGGGAAATGGGCTTCTAAATCCTCCTCGATCTAGAGCGTGCGCTAATAGAATTTCACCCAAGGAATAGTCTAGTAGCTTTTGTAACATTTTGGTACTGTAGTAACATTTTGGCTACTTCTATGCTTAATTTCAAAAGGTAGCATTAGAGGTAGAAGAGGAGGTCCAAGTCTTGGTTGTTCTTTTACGAACACTTACGAAGTGGGTCATGACAGCGAGGTAACCTGAAGAAAGACGATAAAGCCAACCTGTGCAGACGGTTATTCCCGCGTAGTTTGCAGTAAACGTACTTTCCTCTTAATTTTCCTGTTCTCAAAGCCCCTTCAGTAATAACAGGCTCCAGGCTGCATATACCAGCACAAATAAATAGGCACAATAATATCTCTGAAGTCTAGTAAAAATGTCATTAGAAGTCTTTCTCTGTATTAGTTGCTAAGTATTCATCCCATCTTACGTTCTTTCACACACACTGCTTTCTCTTTGTGTGCTGAAATATTAAATCAGTGAAGCTACTCTGTGGATGCTTCTAAAGCGTCATTAATTATGTTTTACCTCTTTATCTGAACTTGCCCTTCTGGCATTTTAGATTTACTTTCAAAAAACAGTCCTCTGATGACAAGGATGGATGGAGGAAATTAAGAGTTTATAGATCCTGACTGCTGCCATCACAAAGTGAATATGAATACTTGAAGAAAAAAATTAATTATTTTTTAGTGTGGTTCAGCAATGGCAGCTTAGGAGTAGGGGTGGTTTTTACAGCGCTGCTAACAGCTAAACTCGGTAAGCCAGTGTTTAATCACAGCTTATGCTTCTATGGAATTCACCATCTCAGTAGCCCTGCTTGCGTTACAGGCAGCCCTGTACGCGAGCTTAACTTGAAATCATCTCTGTCAGGTTCTTCCTTACTAGACAGCCAAAATTTTCCTTAGCACTGTTACAGACATAGATGACATGACTTGTGAAGAGAAGAATGAGGCTGGGTTTTCGATTTCCTACTGCCCCCTCCCCCCCTTTTTTCTCCTGCTTTATGTTCAGATTTTAAAACATTTTATAGATCCTGTTATCTTCAGGTAATCTAACTTGCTGCTTGATGAAGAGCACATGCAGTGATTCTCCCATACAGCTGGGTAGAAAACATCTATTAACCTTAAGGATATAATGTAACAGCCACCTTGTAATGCCATTTATGGTGAAGTAAAAATACACTGATATCCATCACAGACGTCCTCTTGCTAGAGGAAACAAAAACCAGTTAAAATGATGGCTTCATTATTTAACCTGTTTACATAACATTTTGCCTTGGCTCAGAACCTGCTGTGTCACCTTCACCCAAGGCTGATGCATCTTCACCTCTATTTATTTGGAGGCTCTTTCTCTGATCTATCTTAATACACTCTTCTGTTGCACAGTGGCGTCGAAGCAGCTCTCCCAGCATGTGTGCTTCAGGACAACACCGCCTTTAGACAAAAGATAACTCATCAGACTTTGCTTCTGTCCACGGGCAGGCAGAGCCCTGACATGATCGTGGCTGATAAGCTATATATGCTGCTTCGAGACTGAAAGCATTCAGGGACTGCAGCTGAGAAAACCTGACTGGTGGGGCGGTGGGATGAGGGAGGGCTATGAACTGATAAATGACCAGGAGAAGAACAGGAATCCTTGTTTACTCTTCTCATGCTAGAAGAGCCAGGGGCCCTTCATTACATTGCCAGGTAGTAAGTTTAGAAACAAAATGACAGGAAAAAATTTTCAGATTACAGGACTTGCTGTTACATGGTGCTTTGGAGACTATAGCTATAAACAGCACATACGACATAAAAAGGCCAGTTCATGTAGATGGGTCCATTGGTAGGTTTTAAACCAGATACAGTGTCTAGCCCACACTCTTCCAAGCTGCTTTTCGGGGAGCTAGCAGGGAGCTCTGTACTTCTCCTGTTTCTGAGGCTCTTTCATGACTGTTGCTGCTGGCAACCAGTTACCGGATTAAATGGCCCATCCTCTGACCCAGGTGGCTGGTTTTACTTTTTTATTTTTTTTTTCCCTTAATTCCTTGGCTAGCAGTTAGTTTGTGCTCCCCATGGCTGCCTGCTAAGACATGGTTTAAAAAAGCAAAATATTCCCATAAGACTTCACCCAAGCAAGCACTGCGTTTGTCATGAGGCTGTTAATTAGTGGCCTATTGGGAGTGCCCTTGCTGAGTGCCTAGATGAGCTGAAGGGATTTGGTGGAGACAACTGTCTGTCAGGAATGTTGTAGATATGGCTGGGCTTGCCTTGGGGAGGGGAGAAGACAGGGCAGTGTTTCTCAGCCTATTTTAATTAAAGACTCATCTAAACCTAATTTGGGGTGGGAAATCAATGAAAATGAGGAAAGCTTTGAACACTGTTTCTTCCCCCTGACCCCTCCCATTTTATTCGTTTGCATGGGGGTATATGTGTGTGTAGGTGAAGGAGATCTGCCTGAGGGGTGTACCTCTTCTGTGGTGTGAAGGGGGACAACAAAATTCCAGTGGCCTGTCTTTCACGGTGCAAAGGTGGTGGCGGTGGCAGGTACGTGACGTGCATGTGTCAGTCTCACAGCAGCACCTACAGCGTTTGGACACTGGCTCTTAACCCTCCAGCCTGCCTGTCCCCAAGCCCGCTTGCGGGGCTGGATGCAGCATTGTAGTTTTCTTACTGTTCACAAAACTCACTAATTGTAGTCTCACTACATTTTTTTTTCCCAAACTATACTGAGCTGAGAGAGGGAAGCAATGTGACTACCTCCTCTTATTTCCTTTCTGGATACAGCAGGAAACACCTCAGTGCTGAGGAGTTTTGTTTTACACAGACTTCCACCAGTTGCTGGTCTTGGAAACAACGGGTGAAAAGGAGAGGTCTCCTACCCACTGCGCTCTCACCACTCGTGTGGAGCAATGCCAAATGCTGACGGACAATAAAGATCTGATATCAACAGAAGCAGGTGGGTTCTGTTTGTTTTCTTGCTTACACGTTTCAGAATGCCCACAGCTCTCAGTCCAGGACACTGAGCTTGCCCAGCATCAACCACCTCCATTAAACCAATCTGCTGCAATGATAATAATACAGTCAAGTTTATACTTGACCATATTAAAGTGTGCTTTTAAAATTCACATCTTAACCACTGTTTTGATCGTATGGTCTACATTTTCAGTCTGAAATAATAAGTGCTTAGAAAGGAGCTGGCTAGCATGGAGAACTGGGATGGATGAGGAGAGCAGGTTTTGATTCCATAAACATGCTCTTAGTCCTGGAGAAAGCAGCGTGGCGAAGCGGTTACAGGGAGAGAGGTGTGATTAGGGTTCAGTAGTGTCAAGTCACAACCACTAAAAGCTGTAATGTGGGCAAGTTTCTTGAGAATGGAGTGATGGGAACAAAATAAGACTTCATGGCACTTTAAGAGCAGTTTTTGATTGCCTTTCATTCTCGTTTGATCCTCAGGTAGTGAAAACCTCGCAGAACACCATGGCATGAAAAAACTGCTTTCGGTATCAGATTGAGTGAGGTTATGTATTTACTTATCTTTTTCTAGCAAGAGTTACGCTAACAGAGTGTATGCTATAGAAACAGAGTGTGTGCTATAGAAAGGGAACGGGGAAATAAAACCCATTCCAAATTGCCGGTCATTCGGAAAAGTACTGGTTTACTGTTGTGGTTTAGTACTTACAGAACAGAACCTAATGCAGTATCTTGCAGTAAGGTAGCCTGTAGGTAGCCTAAGCAGGCATAGGTACAATTCATTATTTCTTGTTGCCCTGGCCAGGGTTCTGTGGCTGTCCTGTGGTGCTGCTGCTTCAGAAACCAAATGATTGAAAGGGGAATTGGTGCTAAAAGTCCAGGGGCTGTTTGTGTGAAAATTGTGACTTTTAACGTAAGAAGAAAAACAGCTGATGCAAATGAGACGTGATCGTATCTAAACCTCAGTCTGACTCTGGATTTCTGAATGAAAGTAGATAATGATTTTAAGAATTAGTAAAATAAAGGAGTGACTGGGATCCTGGTAGGTTTGAAAGAGTTTGAATTGCATGTTTGAATTGCAGTCTGATCCTGTGCTGATTCACTCCTGTGTTTATCGGTGGAAAATCCACTGACAATCCCCGCCATTATCCTGCAGTAAACTGAGGTAAATGCAGGATTCTTCTTTAATCTTCTGTATTTCCTTCTGAAGGAGTGGCTACCTGCATCTTGATCCTCTCCTCCAGATTTGTGCTTTTTCTGTTGCTAGTTGGGGTTTGGCATTGATTGCGATTCCTAAGAAGAAACACACAATCGTTTGAACAAGTACACCTCAAAAGAGGAGTGAAGACAACGTTTTACTGGTAACATCATGCATAATTAACAGAACTTTTAATAGCTGTAGTCATAGTTGCTTTAGAGATGCACTGACAACTTCAGAATATGATGTCACTGATGCAGCATTGTAGATGTCACCTTAAGTTACAGATAGTCAAGTTCAGAAAATATCAGTCATTTTTGAGCAGATAGAGAAAATTTTAAATACTGAAAATTTACAGTGAAGCTGCTTAAATGCTTGCTGTCTGGTTTTGAGCATGCCCAGAAGTGCACTGCTCCTGTCAGCTCAGTTACCTCTCCCACCGGAACCCAACTAGAAGTTGCCACAAAGATGTTTAGGTGTTTCTTTATCCACCTGCATAACCCACGAGGCCGCCCTTCACGAAAGAAAACTGACTTTTGTCCTTTTTGTGGTTGCGAAAGTAGAAGCAAAAGCCCAAGTATCTCATCCAGGTTCAACACAGCAAGTCAATAACAGCTTCCTCCTTTCTGGCATCGCGGTTCTTAAAGCAAGGAAATGTTCAGAACACTACACAAATGTTAATTGATGACAAATGGGACGGCAATATTGCGTGTGAATTCCTAATGGTCGTATGTTGCGTGGGAACTCTGATTGGAAGTACGGAAGATCTGAAGTTTTGCCATCTTATCTGTCAGTTTAATGGCAATACTGTTATGCATAGATGAGAAAAAACTACTGAGCTGGAAAATATACTGAACTGCTACTTCTGCATGAAGTCTTGTTCAGCTGTTGACTCACTTTTGGCATTGGTTCATCTTTCTTACAATATGTAATTTAGTTCCTTCTGTGTAATATACTTAATAGAACTTGATAAAACTAAATGTACATTCTACTTTATGGATCTCTCCTGTGTACAGCTGTAGAGAGATCTTAGCTAGGCAATGACTAAACTCTTAAATCCCCCAACAGCAAATATGGTAAAAACTTAGCTTTTGTCACGTTTTTGCTAGCAGAGGGGTGGTCTTAAAAACAGGCATAGTAGTGTAAGGACAGTTTCCTTAGGAAATTACTAATCGGTAGAAGTCACTCTGTGCTAAATATGGAAAAATAGCAGAGAGGCAGAGAAGAACTTGCTTTATCTACGCAAGGACCTGCACCATTGGAGCTGGTGTCACTGCCCACACAGAGGATTAAAATCCTCCTTGCTTTTGATATTGATGGTGAACTCTGAAGCCGTGAAAGCAGATGGAGGTGCTCCAACAAGAAATCATGCAATTCAAGTTATTCAGACTTCAAAACTTGCCAGAATGTCTTGCAGAGATTTCAGTAGCACACTGAGAGCTAGGAATCAGACCTTCACAGAGTACCGTATGCGTTAGACAGATACTATATATTGAACAGGTACATTTTCAGGTGTAGACTGCAGCAGATCCCATCTAAGAAGATAATACAACCTTTTCATGCCATGAAGATTACAGAGAAGCTGGGATTGTGCGCGTTGAATGTGTGACTTCTCACATGCTTGAATAGGCCGTTTGAGTAAAATCTTCTTGCCAGTGGCCATAGAATTACTCTTGCCTTAGAGACTGTTACTGCTTAGGCATCAATTAAAAAATTAAAACTGCCTGGTGCCGCCCTTCCACTTCCCGCGGGCTGGAGTGGCAGGGCTGGGGTTCCTCCTGCCTAGGGGCTGGTGGCACCCCCGCTGCAGGGGCTGCCAGCCCCACCAAGGGCCCTGCTCAGACCTGCTGTCGCTGCCTCTCGGCTCCCTTCGGGGCTGCTGGCTTTCCACTGCAGCGAGCCTCCGGCCCTGCCCTCCCACCCCAGAGCCGTCTCTTCTCTGGAGCAGTTTTCTGGGCTGGAGAGAGACTCGGGACCTTCCTCTCTGCCCAAAATTGCGTCCTTTGTTTTACTTCAGCTACTGCGACTTCAGGGGCAGTACTTTGATTTCTGCCTCCTGTAGTTATTGGCATCAGAGCGCTGAACAGCCAGACAAAATGATCTCAAATATGAGATGACTTTTAAAATCTGTGGCTATAACAGCAACTTCCTCACGGTAACTGAGAGCAGAAATTTAGCCTGCAGCAGCTGCAGTTCCTCATGACTTCACTGTGACTGGGGTCCCTCAGGCTAACTCACATTTAAATAATCACATGAAATACAAAGGTGGCTTTCCTTGAAAAGATCAATGCAGATAATCAATAAGGCCTTTCCTGGCTGATGGCTGAATTAAATTTCTCTTCTATGACTTCTTATATGCAGTCACAACTTACAATTTAAAGATATTTTAGGCTGTAACACAACATTCCTGGTCAGATATGTGACCATTTCCAGGACCTGCAGAGAAGAAAGAGAGAAGGAAATGAGAAGAGAAGTCATGAAAGCAGTGAAAGCAAAGAGGAGACCTGTGAGACCTGGAACGTTAACTTTTGTATTGGGTTAGCAGTCACGTTTCAAGGAGTATCAGGCACGTCTGCTGTCTGAGGGAGTGTGACTGCTCTGCCATCAGGTGCCTCCGCTTTCATCAGCCCAACAACCATATGCCGAGGCCACAAAAACGAGGTACGCAGGCAGAATATACTGTAGCACGCCCCAAAATGGCTGTAAGGAGAGCAGTAGGCTGCAGCAGGAGCTGGTACTGGTGAACCTGAGACGTGAGGTTTTTCTAGATTGTTATACTAATACAAAAACAACTGAAACAGAAAATTAAATGCTAACATGCTGGTATAATGCATAATAAACAAGATTAAATTAGATTTTATGATTAAATTTATATGAATTAATACAGTATATATTAAGAAAGTGCTTGGAAATCAAAGGCTGAAGTTTTCCTTCATAATGTAAAAAAAAAAAGAACGTGGTACCTTTGGGGTATTTAATTTCTTCTTTATACCAGGGTTTGGGAAAGGATCTTTTTTTTT
>KL269148.1:48839-62546 GCA_000699545.1 Podiceps cristatus | reverse complement strand
AGCATCGGTGTGATGCACCATTGATGGTCTGCCCTGTTCAGCAAACAGGCTGCGGGGGTTTAGCTGCATGTGGTTTCCATGGAGTCCTGGTGGCACGTCCCGGCTGGAACACACCGCAGATGTCTTCCCGGCGAGCGTGCAACAGCTCTCCTGCTTCTGCTCAGAGGTCCCAGGTGGAGCCTTTTCCGATCCTTTGCACCGCCTAGGTCAGCACCTCGAGAAACGTGCTGTGTGCGTGGCACCCTTGTTCTGAAACAGAGTTTTGAAGTGAAACGGTGGCAACATGCATCTGCCAGTCCACTCCACCAGTTGGATGCACATTTCTAAAAGCAGTCGTTCCCTAAAATTAAGAGACTATTAAAAGCTTGTTTATTAAGAAACTCAAGCCACGAATGCAGTGGGAATGAGTGCTATGTTCTCCAGATACACACTCAAGTTTTGGTTGTAGGAAGAAGGCATGACTGGGCCTGTACTTAAAAATACTCCAAAGCTACTTGTCAGTAATGTGCTGAAATGATAAGCCGTGGACTTACGGACAAGGATTATGTTGTCAGTGCTTCAACCTTCAGTTCATTTTTAAGTCCAAATTTCAGTCCTTTGAGAAAAGAGAGTAGGAGGAGGAAGAGACTATTATAATAGAAATGCTGACATTGCTAACCGTGGTGGTGTGAATTCACTACTATAATAAGACCTCAGCTAGCAGCCTAAATCCAAAGAGGTGATGTTATCCAGTAATAATGCAATCAGTTTGTTGGCTGTAACACAGGAAACTGGGAATTGGTCTACTTTATTGCTATTTTTGGAAAAAAAAAATCTGTAAGATGCCAGGATCAAGGCAGGAGAGCTACCTTTGCTCTTTAAAATAATGAAACAGAGATCTTGAAGATTTTTCACTTCAATGCAGTTTTACAAAAGCATATTTGAAAAGGGATGGCTAGTGAGAATGCGAGCTTTCAAGCTAGGGGCTGGAGGATGGAAAGGCCCAAGGGTGGAACATTGTTAAAAGTTTTCAGAGAGGTCCCGAAAGCACAATGTTCACTTTACAAAATAGAAGTTTTCTCCTGGGTAATCGCTGAATGAGTTAGCATTGATTTGCAGCTGCAAATTTAAAGGAAAAAGAGGGGAAGAAAAGAAATTAAAAAGAAAAATGTCCTGTTAGTAATTTAGAATTATGCTGCAACCATTAAGAAAATTGCATCAGATATATGAAAAATCGGAAATGACCGCTTAAGCTTTTGAGTTTATATATTCGGTATTCTTCAGCCCTCACATCTTTGGTAATTATTTTTAAGGAATGAGCATTCTGACAATTTTCTAGGTGACTTGCTCTCAAATAGACGTAACAGCATAAATGGATTAACTTGTAAGGCGTATGTATCAGTGAAACCTTATTGGTGAAATCTTCCTTAGGTTAGTCAGTGATGTTAGTGAGGTCAGAATTTCCCCTGCTGGGAAGGTAGAATTGTTGCAAAAAATTACAAGGATAGAGACAGACCGTATTATCCTTCTAGTTCAGGTTTAGATTTTGCTGTTGCTTTTGAAGGTGTTCTATATGTTTAACCTGATCCAAAATTCACCAAGATCAATGGGACTCTTTGGGTTGGGGTCATGAATTCTTTGAAGGATCATTTCCTAAGTTTCTCCATGTCGCTAGGAAGCCCCACAGTATCAAGACCAAGATACGTGAAAGTATGTGAAGACAATTAAAACAAAGTAATGAGTATAGCCAAATCATAACTGTCGATTTTAACAGAGTGCCTTGTAAGTAACAGAACCCTACAAGAACACTTGGGTGTGTCTCAGTCAACCCATGCTGGAAATCCTATGATATGCAGCTGCAGAAACTACACAAATTCTTGAAAAATTGTCAACAAAACCTGAAAGGACCCTAAGGGGTTTTATTCAAGTTGGTTGAAATTTCTTGAAAATCATGTTTCCTGAGTTATATACAAGCTCTGTTCTGCTTATAAATACATCATGTTGTCCAGTAACTCTTGAAAAAAGTAGGCTAAAACTACTACAGTGACTACCTTGTTCATCTGATCTTAAGGCAACATTAACCCTCATTTTAGACTTGCCATTTAACAAAGCATTATTGTAAGTATTACAGCCATTTGTGAATATGTTGGAAAACCGGGGGCTGGCACTGCCATCAGGCTTACATCCAAAAACATGCAAGTTAATTTGCATTATATGTCCACTGGCACTACTGAGTGCCAATCTGGAAAAGGTATTTTGGGAAATACAGATTGCTCCAGAGTTGCCCTTAAACACTTGTTTGAAGTTAGAAAACAGATGTGGTATAATGATAGTTGTTTTGTTTTTATTGTGGAAGACAATAGCAGCTTGTGATTACCGACTGGATGTGAAACAAAACTTTATGGCTGTATAAAGTGGATGTAGCATATCTGCAGTCATACTAGTGGAAGCACTGCATATTAGTTCTGTAAAAAGATCCAAACAACAATTAATCACTGTTTCTTACAGCTACAAAAATGAGAGGGCATTGAAAAAATCATTGAGGAAATTAACGTATGGATATGTCGTATGGTAGTCTGGATGCCATAGGTGTGTCCTTGTGTATATAGCAGCAAAAGAAGCCAACAAAAGGGGAAGAAGGAAAGGAGCGGGTGTTTGGAGAGCGGAGAAGGAAAATAGGAAATGTGAAGCTTGCAACAGAGTGACTGGTGATGGGATGGGACAGGAGGAGATCGGACCATTGACCATGCAGAAAGCAGTGTTCAGAGATCATGGTTTGATTGAACTACCCCTTATTTAACCTGCCTGCATTTCTCTGTGGGAATGCAACTTGCAATAACAGTGAAGAGCTGAAAAAGCAAGGAGAGAATGAAAAAGCAAGAGGCAATTTCCTCATTTGGTTCTTTCCTATTTCTAAAGTCTGCCTAGCCCACACATTGGGTAGGGTACACTTAGAGAGAATCTTGGAGAAAACTAAGCTGGAGCTGGAACAAAGCTGGAGAGAAATTCCAGTAAGTTTAAAGACAATAAAGAAAAAAAATATCTGATCCCCTTTCTCCCCCCTCAGAAGGTACTTAATGTCCAGCAAAATCATCTACTGCTATACAAATGCCTGATGTGAATGTGGTATGCGTATGTACTCTGAAATAAGAGTTCAGGGTATATATATGTAACTGCAATGCATATTTTTATCTTTCTGATAATATGTTAACCTAGAACTTTCACATTGTCATATTTGTCTACTTTCTTTTTCACTTATTTTTTCTTCTTAGCTTTTGGGACAGAAAATCCCTCATGCAGTGTGGTCCAGGTTATACTGGATGTCTCATGCAGGGCAGTATCTTATTCCGTGCATGACTTACTCATGTTGCAAAAGCAGGGTGAGTAATGGGTGCTGGAATTCAGCTCTATATTGCATTTTGCATCTGGGGTTTCTGTAATAGGTTCATGAAGTTCACAGATTACCCCTAGTAATTTTAGTATTTTCCTGCTCTTTTTCCATTTCTACGGAGATTTTATGTGGTCCTGGAGGACTTTACAACTTTGCAAAATTATACAGAATTCTATCAAAATGCTCCAAGCACTGTAGAAACACATAGAGTGTTATTTGTGATGCAAAGAGAGAAAGACCAGGGTTTGACTGGGCACGATCCCTTATAGTTCCAGTACTGTGGGTCATCTTTACCAGCAGCAAGGTTTGCAGTGGCTGCAGGTCTTAAGGCGGTGACATGTGCATGTAGAAGAGAAACAGTGCTGGACTTTTCACATTGCAAGTGGGATGCCAGTGGGATGGTACCCTGCAAAATCACCCTTGGGTCCATCAGGAGAAAAACTGCTTTCCATGTACCAGTGATGCTCTCAAGTGCATGCCGTAGGACTCCAAGTACAAGGGCAAATTTGCAGTTATAAAGCAGCTCTCCAATGCACTAAATTCCTGATGTAGTGCTCACAGGGAGAAATAGTCTGGGCCCAGATATAACTTTTGGGAGTACATGCAGGTCAGACAAAGAGGGTCTCATAAAGACATGCAAAACAAACAAGCAAAAGTGTCCAAAATCACGAACAACTCATTATCTGACCTGGAAACAGTACGGAGGGGTTGTCTGTAGCTGCACTTCACTCAGACTTGGGCTGTACCGTACTTACTGATGGTCCACAGAGTCCATGTCAGACCATGGGCTATGGGTTTTCTTCCTGACGATTCTGCAGCCTCCCAGGGTTCCTGGGGCCCGGGGAGAGCCAGCGGACAAGGGTGTGTTTGTTCAGGGCTCTCAATTCAGTGCAAAGAGGTGGTGACAGAAGTTGCTGTTAATTGCTGCCATATGGGTAAAGGTTGGGGGTTGCTGTGCAAGCAAGTCTCCTCTGCTCTGTTCTAGTTCAAAGTCAAGACATCTAGATGAAACAAGGAAAAGGTGTTAATACAGCTGGTGTTTGGTCTCAAAAGAAGAGAGGGAGAGACAAGGAGGAAGATAAGTATCCGAATCTGTACATAGGAATGGGAAGTCTGTTGGGTCAAGCCCCGAGTTCAGACCCAGAGGGCACATGAGTATAGATGTGCGGAGTCCAGTCTTGTGTCCTACTAACCAGATCACAGTCAGTTGTGAAAAAGGGCCTGATGCTTTCCAGGATAAGTTGGCCATTTAGTTTGTATTTGTAACTAGTCAATAAAGCTCAAACAATGCTCTTCTAGAAATTCTCTTAGTATTAGAATTACCCCATTCTTATATGTCTAAGTCTATATTTGGATGTGAATTGTAGGACCTTGGAGATATATGTCGAGTTCAGTGAAATTTTGACACAGGAGCAACTGCTTTATTTTCCTGTTAATTTCCCTAATCTGTAAACAAGCTTTTGTGCAAGACTCTTGGCACTAAAAGTCTGTTTGAAATTGAGTTGTGGAAGTGCAAGAGTTCATAACCCTTCTCTTGCAGCAGCTCAGTCAGTGCAATGTGAATACCAAGCGCCTGCCGTAGGGATGGTGGTGAGGTCTTCCTTAGCTACTCAGGCAGAGCCCTGGGAGAGAGCAGCGTTGCTGCCAGCTACATCACAACAGACACAGATAGTGCAAACAACATCCTCCTCTTACCTCTGCTGGGAAGAATTAATGAGACACTTTATTATCCAAACACTTTCTGAGGCTGAGCTTCTAACTCTTTAACCTGAGGATGGATTCAGCAGCATGTGTTTATTAGTGCGTTGCAGCTCACTAGGTTCTACTTTTGACAGCAATAGAGGAGTTTTCCATTGCAAGCCATTACTTTCTTGTTTATTTAATATCCATGAATCACTGCTGCTGGGTTAATATGTTAACAGTTATTTAAAGAAAGAATGATGTGGTAAATGCTTTAGTTCATGTATGTATTATAAAATATAATATATTGTCTGGTCACTCACTTTATGTTAAGATTTCATTAATATGCTTTTCCTAAATAACAAACAGCTCCTGCAGAGCTTGTGAGGGCCATGTGGTGTAAGCAGTTATAAATACACCAGTAAAAAACATTCCAGAGAATTATAAATCACTATAACGCTCAACTCCAGTGGGCTGATGAATAGTATCTTTATTAACTTACTAACCACTTATCAAAATGATTTGTCTTGTACTTAGACTTAATTTTATGTTCAGTGTAAATTTTATATAAAGCCTGACTTTGTTTTCTTTTGCCAGACGTATTTATTTCTGAGTCAAAACTCAGTCTCTTTTGCGACAAGAAGGAAAATCAAAGAGGCATGATAATCAGTCTAAACTCATCCAAAGCGCTTTAAAAATAGCCAGCCCACCTACTGCACTGGGAGATTATATAGTGCAGTGTTCAGAAGCACAGTGTGGAGTAGCTAAGGAACCGTGCAATATCTAAGCTTTTCAAAATGTACTTGAGGCAGTGGCTCTTTAACCAGCACCACATTTGCTCCTGCCCAGGCACCTGCCTCTCAGATCCCTGCTCCCTTACAGCTTGGTGCCCAGGATGTTGAATTCCGCTTTCCATGAGAAATGGCCCTTCACGGCTTTTTGTTTCCAAATCAGTGGTTTATAGTGGAGAGAGCTGTGGCAGAAGGTGGTCGAAAAGAGCGAGATGGCGTTGTTGTTCCGTCAGTGGTGAAGTGGGTGGTGGTGCACCGGCGCTGTCACTTGGGCTGTTACACAGATGGCCTGCGTAAACTGGAGTAAAATTCTAGCAGATAGGTCTGCAAAGGGATGTAGGCACACAACTGCCCTGTGTGGGCCTTGCTAGCCTCCACAAAACCATGCCCAGCTGTCATCTCACTTTGTAAGCGTCTCGGCTCTGCAAAGGACCGTACTACAAACTGGCCACAGGTTCTGGCAGGGGTCTCGGGTACGACCTTTCCTGGCCAGCCTTCCCAGTGGAGCCCCGTACAAAACTGTTGGACTGTTTGGGCCTCTGCTGATACAGAGATACTGTTTGTTGGTAGATACTATGATTATTGTGGTGACATGTAAATACATGATGTATACATACACCAATTAAATCAAATCGGTCTAATTTACAGAGAGCATTTTTATCTTTTTTCCGGCTCTTCCCTCCATCAGGTTTGCTCTCTCTTGTTCTATACCCCTGCTCGTCTGTTCTTCTAGCTGGCTTTTATCAGTTTTTTGCCTTTAATTGGTACACGTAGTTGGCCAGCTTACCCAATTTTCCCATAAACAGTCTATCAGTGAAAGAGCTTTTGGCATGTGAACAGCATACATTGCAAAAGGTGCTGTAGGAGGAAGCGTAGTACTTATGTGTGTTACCACAGTACAGCTTAGGTCAGGTGGTCACATCTCTGTATCTGAGGGGAATTTTGCATCAAAATAAACTTTGAAGTTGACTAAAATGAAGGGGTTTTCCCGTGATAGACCAAATGTAGGGAAATGAGGAAATCCAGTCTCATGGTTTTCAGCATCACTGATTTTGAAAGGGTTAACTACCTGCCAGTAACTGCATCTTATTAATGTAATGCATACTGCCATTTCCTTTGCATATCTCTATTACAGAATTTGGTGAAACAGCTTTGTTTGTTCACACTTGTCTTTCTTAACATTTGTATATCATCAGTAAATGTTATTTTCTTCTGCAACAGCTTGCACTTTCTTCTCTATGCAGGCAGAAGTCAAGTCAATCCTATAGCTTTAGATTATGATTTTCAGCTTGACTAAAAAAGTAAATATGTAGACTTTTACTGCTCCTGACAACAAGGATTGTAACCCGTTTACATTGTGTGATTTGTTAATTTATCTGCCTGAAGGGGTTGGTCACTACAGGAACGGAGGGGTTTGCATGGACCTAGAACATGGTATTAGGCCCTTAATACAATTTTGAATGCATTTTGTGAAGGTATGAAAAAGCAATTGATAGCGTGAGTTCAAGTTAACACATGGAGTGGCCTTCATTGTTTCCAAAGGGAAGGAAATTCTGTACTTCTTTACAATGTTTCAAAGACTTCTACTGCCCTTTGGTGGCAAGTACGTTCACAGGTTGGGGGTTTTGGTAGACTGTGCACTTCAGATTTTTTTAACCATTTTATTTAGCTGAGAGCTGGAGTTCCCTAAATGGTCAGTGGGATTTGAAAAGACCTCAATGTGCATGGGGAGAGAGGAACCTGCTGTAGCTCTTTTGGGTCCTGAGCTGCCAAACATAGAAATATGGATAAGCATGTCTCACTGACTGCAGGGGAATTTCAAATTAAGCTTTTTCAGAAGTTTTTTCAGAGTTGGGATTTTAGGCAGTTTCTGTGTTAAGCTACAGTATAGAAGAGCATACGTGCTCATACAGTGACCTTCCTCAACTCAATGCAGACAATCTGATATATTTGGTTAATATTATAACTTGAAGTATAGTCAAAATTTTTGTAGTAATAGAATACAAGAAAAACTCTAAATTTAGAGAAAAGTTAATAATTAATCCTATCATGGTACAGGGAAATAGCCACTGCATTTTTTTTTCTACCAGCATTTGTTTCCTACTAATAAAATCATGTTTAGGAATGACCTGTTGTATTTTTTCCAGCATGTCTTTAAAGGGTGGCAGAGAGAAAACCTTGCAAGGAGGTTGTTATGCAATTATTGCAGTACATCTCCTTGCTTGTAAGGTATCTTAACTCTGCTCTGGTTTTGGTTGGGTTTTTTTTTTGTATGTGTGTTTTTGTTTAAATCCTTGAAAAGATGTTATTCTCTCACTGAATGTGTTTTTCCTCCTAAACACAAGCTGTAAATGCATACACAGATAACATTATGTGGTTCTTTGAGTCAGCTGCTTGCAGTTCTCATATGTACAATCCTAGGCAACTTTAGACAATTATTAGCAAACCTTATAAGCTCAAACATAAAAGCTCCTTGCCATGGAAGTCACAAGTTTTAACATTAAGTGTATATGTAAAAGAAAAATCCCAGAGGTAACAGTCAAGTAGAATTTAGCAGGGTTGTTACAGACACAGTGACATCTGTTTTTTATTGCAGTTAATGATTCTTAATATTATGTGCCATTTTTGTTATGTAACCATTTATTATTAATCTGCATCTCCTATTACAAATCAGTTTTCAATGCTTTTTTTCCCCCCAATCATATCTTGAGATAGTATGTGGCTATATATTCATGCCTACTAAAATAAAACTAAAGGTGTTCTTCTGTATTAAGAATTTTTTAAGTACTTGGAGATGGACTCTGTGTTCTCCATGAGGTAACTGTTGTCCTAATCATTACCAGGAATTGAACCTGGAACTACCAGAGCTAGAGGATAGCTTGACAATTTGAGCTCAAAAAGGCTAAATCTTCTGGCTAACAGTTGTAGGAGAGTCATGCCTTTTGTGGCTCTGGCAGAAGTTACTAGTTGGAGAGGGAATTATGCTTGTGCAACTCAAAATTGCCAGTGAAATCCAAGGGAATTTGGGGGTTTGCAGGGAATGCAAAATTGGTCTCTTCCAGGAGCTTCCCAGTAAGCATGAAAGAGGTGGTTTTTTTCTGGGGTTTGGTTTTTTTTTGTTTTTTGTTTTTTTTTTTTTTTTGGTGTATGTGTGTGTGTGATGGGTAGTGAGAAATCCTAAGGTCTGACATCGTTCTGGCTAAGTGCATTCTTCAGTTTTCCATTAGTGGTGGTGGAGTCCATCAGTGAATCCTTTCAGGAGTAACCAACTGGCATTTCCTAAACTCTTGTCTGTGTATCATGTAAAACTCAGTGTTACCACTCTAAAGAAAGACCTTGAAAAGTTAAATGCCATTGGAATTTAGTAATGCAGGCCACAGTGTAAACTGTGGTTGAGTTGAGCTGAGGCCTGCTTTAGAGAAAGAACCTGTAATTGATTAAACCCTGCCTCTAGCTAGATAAAAATGAGTTTGAAATAGATTAATATAAAAACAGTTAAAAGCTTCCTCGTTGTTGTCAGTTTTCAAAATGAAACTTGTCAAGAGTTTGGCAGGAAGAGCTCAAAGGCAGATCTGATTCTAAACTGAGAAAAACAAACCCAAAGGAGCAAACTGCAGTATGGACCTTCTCATGTTTAGTTGATTTAAATGAATTTTCTCAGTGAGGGCTGTGACTTTATGGCCTTCATTTTCACTTGCCAAGCCATTTTTCTCCAGACTACAATCCTTCATGAGTTGTGTCTCATAGCTTTGTCTAGCACAGAAATTTCTTCTGTGCTGCTTGGCCTATCTTCTCATGGCCTTCATGAATCTTCTCTGACATTTACTGTGTGTAATTATTATGAGAACATAAACCAAGAGCAAAACTCAAAAGATAGTCTTGGATTCTGTACGAAACTGTCTGAGAGAGAATTGAAATGGAGACAGCACAGCCTAACAGCTAAAATGATGTCAGCCTTTTTGCTGGAATCCACTTCCATCTGTAACTTTGGATGGCACATGACCTTTTTGTGCCACACAAACAGCTTGGCCTACTGCAGGGACGGCCACAGTTTGGTGACAAGGTGGTGCAGCTTTCTGTTACTGATCTGGACATAAATTCTGGAGTCCCAACGATGAGTGAAAAATGAGACTCATAGGCCAACTCCAACAAATGCTACCAAAGTGTTTATCAAAAAACAATGTTGATTTTACTTAGTGTCACACTGGAAAGTCATTTTAGAACATGTTTGGGCTTTGACACCCTTTCGTAACATTTCATTCGCGTACCCTTTTGTATATACAACTAGGTCACGTTAGTGACCACAGGCATGAGTCTCCATTCCATTGCACTGGTTTTATGCCAGAGTAACCCCACTGGTTTTCACAGTATGAAAGACTGATGAAATGTGGTGAAAAATTGATCCCATACATATTCCAATCTATGAGTGACCTAATATTTAGTGCTAAAACATTTTCAGCCTTTAAAAACAACACTTCTATCAGTCATGTCACAGATTTAAAGTTTGCTGTCTCACGACTTGCCAGAACTGCAGCAAATGCTGGGAAACGAGCATGTCCTTAATCATGGCAAATCATGGGATATTTGATCCTTAAGTATGACAGTCCCGTAGGAGGGTCACCTTGTATATTGACCTCAGTGTTGAAATGTACCTTTTCCCCCCAATCTCTATTTTAGTGTAAAGTAATAGAATAATTTCTGGACATGTAGGCTATTTGCTCCTTTTAAATGGCATTAGTTTGAAATCTGTGTCAGACTTGCAAGGTTATGAACTAAGATCAATTAATGGAGACCTTGAGAAAGTGAACAATGCAAGATGTTAGATGCAAGATGCTTCATGGGTCTGTAGGTTGTTTCATGGCTACAGAGTAAAACTTAAGTCTGTTCTCGTTTCAACAACATTCATATTGTAAATATACATGTCTCTATTATTACATACATATATATAGACTGTCACTCTAATCGGCTACTAACCCGCTGCTCTATTTGCAATATGAGGGAAGCATTGTGGTATCTTTAAATTTCTGAAGCTAATGACCCTGTTCCTGTTCAAATGAGTTGCAAAGCTCCAGTTAATAGCAATAGGAGCAATCTCATTATTCTCGATGAACCTAAGCTAATACTCTGACAACTCACTCGGGAAACTGAGACAGACTGCAGTCTCAAAGGACAGATCATTGAGGAGGTACAGGTGTGTAAAAGTGGTGTAGGGGTCCATTGTATTTGAGACTTTGTTACACCACAGATTTTAGACTAGTTAATACGCTTCCCTTCTGAATCTGTAAACTGGGCATAACAGCACATCCTTACATTAAAAGGAGCGATACGCTCAGACAGGGATCTGTGGCACATGTTGTGGTTGGGAGAGATTTCTCAGGCATAACCTTGGTCTGAAACAGTTGGGTAAATAGTACTAGTTGTTAATTAATTATTAGTTAATTAGTTCAGTTAATTAGTAACTGGTAAAAGTAACAGCTGTTGCTCCTGCCTGTTGCCTAAGAGAGTCGTGACCCTTGGTCTCATGTGGTGCTCCTAATGGCACCGCGGTAGAGCAGCAATGTAATGGTGCTGCAAGTCAATTATTGCCTCTTTTCTTACATAGATATTCAAATTACTGCAAATCAATGAGATACTATGTGTCAGGTCCCTTTCACCTTGAGATATTCTATGATTCTATGGGTGAAATGTGGTAAGTGTGTATATATTTAGGCTGTGGCATATTTAAGGCAATGAAACTTGGTTAAGCCTGCAACAAAAATGATTATGTTAAGCCACATCATGGTCTTGCACTAGTTAAGGGCTGAGGATGTACAAAGACTGCTTGGTTCAGCTGACATGTGGTAACTTGTTAAGCCTTGGTAATTTGATTTGAGCTCATATAAAGGTTTAGATAAGAAATTACTGTTGTTCCTTCTGGTATTAACATCTCTGCATGAAAACAAGTTGGTAATATAAAGGTCTCAAGAAGATTTATACTGGTTAACAGTATTCCTCCCTCCTTTTCTCCCTTCTACTTTTTACCAATTTAAACTAGCTGAAGAACAGAATTTCTGGTTTATGGGAAATGTTGTTTTCTTGGAGGGTTTTTTTTTTGTTTGTTTTGGTTTGTGTTTTTTGTTTTTGTGGGTTTTTTTTTTGGGGTGGGGGGTGGTCCAAATTGATCTGGGAAATACAGAGAAATTTTTTTGCCAACAAGAAATGTTGAGATAATTTAATTCTGGAAACAACAAGCATTTTCTTTCTGAAATAAATGTGCTCCCTGGTTCCTGCAGCTTTTCAGTGAAAATGGCACTTGACAGGTGAGTGACTATCAGCTCTGTGGAGCAGTTGTGGGGCTGTACGGGATCGGCGGTGCTTTGGCAGCCCTCCTCCATGGGCTGCCTGGAAGTCCAATGCAGGGCTTCCAAGCTCTCCATTGGTATTTACTGGTAGGTGTTTGGAAAGTCTGGAAATTACTGGGATTTCCATGTTTTCTGTACCCTTAGAGGGAAGTCATTCCTTTCAAGGTCAGGGTTTCCAGGACTTCCAGCTTAGTGTCTGAAACCATGGAAGCTTGGTGTTTTCCTGCTTTGGGCAGATCTGCCTCCTGATTCCTCGCTGAACTCACCTTTATTTCAAGGGAACCATTTCACACCTTGTTCTCCAGCATCAGTGTGGTGTGCTGTGCTGTAGGATGCAGAAAGAAGGGCCACCTGTCTCAAGGTTTCATCTGTCTCTTCTCGCTGGAGATGTACCTACCTTGCTTTCAGCTAGCTAGCTGGGGTATGGGTAGCAATCCAGCCGTGGAAGCGTGGAATTTAGTGTGGGCTAATTCCTGCATGCAGTTTACCCAGCTTCTCTGGGTGCGTCCTGCATGGCTGCTAGACCACAATGGAAACTACCCACGCAGCTTCAAACAGCTAATGAGGCGGCCTCGCACCCACCACACCCAGCGTCTGGAAGATTCTGGCCCTTCTTGCAGAGTAACACTATGCAGAGTTACAGCATCTGGCTTTGGCAAGTCTGCAGGCACAGACAGTCTTTGAAACAAAAACAAAACCATGCATCCTCACCACTGTTTCTTCCCTTATTTACATGACTAAATGCTGCAATGCACACATGTGGGTAAGAGCAAGGAAGAATATATCCCACCAGGGACTGCAAAGGAACTGTAGTAGCTCAGCACCCTGCAGGATCTGCTGCTTGAGCTGATCCACAGCTTTTTCTAGCCACACCAAGGGTTTCACACATCTTAGGCAGACTTGGCACTTGCAGTGTGAAAGCTACCTAAGAGGTGTCAGATTTGGCCTTCAAAATTGAAGGAGTTTTATCAGACATTTTTACAGGCAGATTGCAAGTGCACCTATCCTTAAACTCCATACATTCCACCAGAGATGCAACTCCTTTCCTTGTCTCCTTCATATGTGAGTGATACGGATCTCCTGTGATTGACATGCGGGCACAGAAAAAATGGATTTCTTACAATGTTGTGTTGCCACATTTGTTGTATATTTCTCATTCTGAGGAACCAAGCACCTTCAACTCCTTTTATTTCCCCAATGACTTGTGCTTCACAGATCTTGGTCTACGGCTGTCTAGAGATGGTAGGAGATGATAGCAAATATTTTAGATGAAAGATGACAGAAGAAAGCAAGAGTTGTTTTCAGTCTTCCTTGGCATAATAGGTCGTTTCTCTGTTTCAGACATTTTGGCAGAAAGGCTTACTCTGGGTGTGTTAACACTGAATGTATCTGATGTTTCATGGTTTAAGCGATTTCTGCACGAGTGCATTGTGTTCTCTTTGTGCAAGTACCTGTGCCTGTGAACAGACTTGAGCCCACAAAGACTGTTTTGCCTCTTCAGTTCGTCTTTGAAGATGTCTGCCAA
>KL269148.1:8162-48818 GCA_000699545.1 Podiceps cristatus | reverse complement strand
GCGTAAGACCACATGTGCAAGAAAATCATCCATGTAACATTTAAAACCCATTGTTTCTTCCATTGGTTAAGAGGAAACATAGACTAGTTTCTTACCGAATGTGCTTTTTATGGCCTTCTCACAGCTTTCATGATCTTGTGGGAGCATGTAATCATAAATTATTAAAAGGAAATTGAAGCTACTCAAAGCTAAACACGTCAGTTAACTTGTTAAAGGGAAAAAATGTATGTGAATGGATCAGTAGGATTAAATCACTGCAAGATGCCATAACCTTCTGTTGTAACTGCATATAGGGAACCTGATAATCCTAGTTGTCTCTGTCATAAGGGAGCAGAAAGATATTTTTACACATGCATTGTATTACAAAATGAAACATGGTGCTCCAGGCACGAAGTGGAGCAAGAGAGTGTGTGTAAACACATATGTACATACTCATGTATACACACACACACGTTCTTTTGGTACATGCATATTTCCTTCCAGATGCAGTCGGTGTCCTGGCTGCTGCGAGGGTTTGGCAGCTTTCTTGTGCAGTGTGGGTGTTTATCATTCTACTGTGATTGTTCATGTTGTGATGAGTTTCCTCTTGGGTACAATTTTCAGGCACGTGGTCCTGTCATCCAAGGTCAATGCTGAGCCAGAGAAGCAGTGCACAGGTGGTATGTCAGAGTTGTTAGCCTCTTTCTTTTGGCTGCAGACATTGGCACTTCTTAATTCAACTTCGGATTAAACCATTGCCCTGATACAATACCAAAAATATTGGAGTCTTTCTGCCTGGATTTCAGAGAAATGGTTCTTTAAATAAACAAGGGAAAAAATGAGTGAATGCATAAAAATAGACTCTCAGGACCTGACCAAAAGCTTGTTGAAGTTGATGGAAAGACTCCTTGGATTTTAGCAGGCTCTGCTTCAAACCCTTAATGCATGCTCTGGTGTCTATAAGCCCAGGTAGGAGTAGCTTTTTGTTAGGTAGGAGGTGGCTGCTTACTTTGCTCTCACAAGGTACAGTGCTGGTGGCAGTGAAGAAAGCTCAGGGTGATGGGAGAGTTCATGGCAAATGATTTTTTTTTCAGCTTGGGTGGCAACTGGGTTCTAAACAAAAAAGCCCTAAGGGGAGAAGTGCATGAGGGTCATTACAACTGTCATTTGGCAGTTCCTAACATGTATTCTGGAACGAAACTGTTAACACGAATTTGCTGTCTCTTGCCAAACAGCAAGGGCAAGCTGGCTATGTTTTGGAACCAGAATTCGACTGCAAGCTTTAGAAATCCTCTTTAGGATCAGCTGATCAGAAAATATGGGAAACGAGATGATTAATCTCCTACCCGCAGAAATCCATGCTCATCCACTCACAAACACATAACTGTGTTTCTGTCAAACTTCAGATGTGTAGCAGAGATTATGGAAAATTACACCAGATTTTTGCTTGTCCTTGAATGACAGTAATAATAACCTATGATGAGGCAATACTTTAAGATCAATAATGTTGATATTAATTGACTTGGAGGAAATTTATTCAGCTGTTTATAATGGTTTTGATTCCAGTAGGAGTGGATAAAAGCCAGATTTCAGCCTCGCTGCTCAGATTTTTCCTGTTAGACTAAGCACCTCCTGTCCGGAGTAAAGGAGGAATTGCTTATTCCTCCCAAGACCTTGATGTTTCTCTGTCCTGTTTAGCCTGGAACAAACAAGCCAGAACTTGCCTCTCACTGTGTCTAAATTGCCAACATCCATGATCTGTGATCTAATTCAAGGCCTGAGAAGGGACACCAGTCCCAAGGATCTATCACAACTTGGGATTCAGTGTGACTTCAGTACTGCCGCTGTGTTGTGGATGCATCAGCCCTTTTAGAAGGGCTGGTAGTAAAGTCATGGTAGCCTTGAGTACAAAATCAGCAATAAAACCTGAAAAGGGGGCAAACTCTGTATTTGGTGATAGGAGTAATTATAATGTTCCGCTGAAGCTGGACAGAGAAAGAGAGAAAAGGCGTGCTGGAATCTGGTTTGCTTGGGCAGTTTAACTGTGATTCTGTATCACTAGGTTACATAAACTAAATATTGCTTAACTGCTTGACTTCAGCAAGTTCAGTACAATCCAGTCCAGCCAATACAGTAAGTGACCTCCCTGGAAGCTTACAGGACAGTTTTCTTACTCCTCTGAGACACTTGTTTTGTTGAGACTAAGTTGGTACTTCCTAATGTGCTTTTGAATTTGTTTGGCGCATTTGACTGTGCCAAGCCCCGCACAACTGGAGAAACTGTAATTCAGTAACTGTACAGTATAGAATTTCTTGTATGTGCTGTGAATGTTGGCACAGATGGAAACTGGATTAGGTGAACTCGGCTGATCTCTCAGAGTATTTTGTATGTTTCTTTCTTGTACACATAAAGAAAAATATCCTGAACTCATTTAGTTGATGTCATTCTGGAATAAATCCACTTTAGCCAATGATGTTAAACTACTAAGTGACTGATATGGCTGCATTTTATTGCCTGCTTCATGCACACCATGAATAATACAGAGAGCACTAGGTACGTGATTTTAGTTTTGGATGCAGGATGTGTGATGCAATTCACTACAGGGTTTATGCACATATGCACTGAGCATATTTTTGAGCTACTGTACTTTGAAATCTGTGCCAGACATCTATGCAGCCAGACAGTAAACAAAGAAAATGATACCTTAGGCCAGGAACCTTCAGCAGCACAGAGGGCTTACCTCAGAGACTGCAAACGGGAAGCGGAGCATGTGCTAAGTCACAAAGGTTAGTAGGCCAGCTGAGAGCAGTGCTGGGCCTGTGAGCTACACGTATGGGATCTGAAGTCAGTGGGAGTTTTGCCGCTGGTTTCAGAAGGGGTAGGGCTGCCCCAGGTATTTCTACAGCAGTTTCGTTCCATTGGCATCAACAGAATTGCTTCAGATTTGGTCAAGGACGCAAAAGGTGAATTCTATCTGCTATCAAAGGTGGCTGTGAAATTTTATATTTATTGCTTCGTTAAAAAAAAACCATTTTTCCCTGGCTATCAAAAACTTCATGAACATTTTGCCTTAATCTTTGTAAAAGTGCTCTTAAACTAAACCCACATTCTGATGCCATTGAACGCAGATTCCACTGCATGATAAAGTATTGTAATTGCCATGAATATTAACTGCAGGCTCTTCCAGATCCCAAAATGGGACTTTAAATTACAAAGTTTTGATATGTGGCTTACATGTTCCTGGAAATTCTGTGAAATTAATCAAAAGATTGAAGAAAACACTGCTTGGTGTTTTTTTTCCTCAAAGCCAAATGTAAAGTTAAAAGCTAAGCTTGCAACAATCTGGTCTGGCTGCACAATTCATTGTAGACTTCAAGGAGGCTTGAAGAACTATTTCACATTCCTCAGTTGCAAGTGAATATAGCAATGAAGAAAAAAAAATATTCTGGAAATGGGAAATCAAGCATAAAATATATTCATAGAAAACAAGGCTGCTGAAGTATGATAATACTTCTGCTGATTTTATTTTATTTTTTTTTGTGTGTGGAGATTTTATATTTAGTTAGTTTTCAGGTGATTATTTTTCGATCCACTTGTAATAATGATTATTATGACGTGAGTAATGTAGTTGCTAGCTAATGAGACTGTCTGCAAAACCATCAAAATCAAGTTGTGATGCCTGATGGGAAATGTAGTTTCAGATCTTTTCACCCCATCATAATGAAAAACACTCATAGTGTCAAAAGTTGTTTTTCCTTATGTGCCAAACAGTACAATGGAGAAATTTGGAGAGTGTTTAGAGCTCTTGGCTTCTTTCTTTGGAGTATCTGTACACTGGCTCTACTGAAGCAGGAAAACTAATATTCTTAAGGAGGTAGAGGAGAGAATGAGCAGCAGAAGATGCTGAATTGCAGAGCAATCCGATAGGAGGAAAATGACAAAATGGGCTTCTCCCAGTGCATGATGTCCATAGTCCAGAGGGTTCAGTCTCTGAACATCCTCCAATATCTGAGGAGACTGACAGGAAGACTGATGAAGGGTTTGTGCCAGTGATAGGCTGTCTGGGAAAATGAACAGTATTACCAAGAATTGGTCCTTGGATTTCAGTGGCAGTTTTGTGAAAAGAAAACTCAAACCTGTAACTGATTAATTTAAAGAGACTAGTCATACTGATACTTTCCTGTATTCTTCTCGTTTCTCCCTGTATAATATCATTGCCTGAAAAGTAAAGAAAATAATAATCATGGTTCTGTCTGCCTGGTTTCACTGGATAGGAATGTGCTGTAGTCTAAAGACTGGTGCGGTACTGTACCTAGAGAAAGCAGCTCCACAATCTGATCTTGAACTGACAGCTCTAATACAGGAAAGGAAAAGATTTTTTGCTTTACAGTGCTCCCCCCCCATATGAAAGGGATTTTCTGAACAGAGTGTTGTGTTTGAGATTCTGTGTTTTCCTCAGGGTTTGTCCAAGGGGTCACACATTCAGAACCTTCAGCAGTAAATAGCTGGACAAGACCTGTTCAGTTTAGGAATTGAGTTTTGTCAGAAATGTAGAAGATCATAACATGTTCAGGACCAGAGAGGTGATTAACCTTCCCAAGATTTGTCAGCTGCGTGGGAGCAACCAATCCTGAATATGTGAAGAAGAGACTTTGGCTTCAAGGGCTGGATTTGCTCCTTCCCCTGCAAGCTAATAGTCAAAATTCTTTTGCCAGATTGAGAGCAGAGTTAGTCCCTACACTTTATATACATTGGGTTCTATGTTGGTCATATGTGAGGGCTGGAAAAGGATGAAAAAGTTCTCTAAGCCAAGTACAAATAACAGACAATTAAGGGCTCATTGACTCTTTACAGGAGGCCTATTTAGCTAATACTAACAAAGCTTTTCCCCCATTTTAACAAACATGGGTTCAAGTTTGTTTTAGCTGCCTTTGGTAAAATTCACTCTGGCTTTTTTCCAACCCCTTCCCTTTGCCTTTGTGATCTCTGTCTTCCTTCCATCTGTAGTTTCCTTTCCTACGTTTCTCTCAAGCAGATTCCTTCCATCCACTACAAGAACGGGGACTCAGATCTTGTTGATTGAAATCCTGGCTCCCTGGGTGTTTCCCTCCGCTGCCTTTGGTAGTGTCAGGATTCAAGATACATTTTTTTTTTCCTTTCTTGCCATTACACAAATACTGCTCCCCAGTAGGACTTTGAAGTTTGTATTGTATTCATTAATAAGATTTTAAATCTTTTCAAGACAGTCCCTCCTAGCCGTTCTCCACCAGCAGGATGTGTAGCCCATTGCATATGAATTGGTTCCGGGACTGGGGCCAGGGAGCATGGGAGTGGGGCTGGGCCAGGAAGCGGGAATAGCTGCTTCCCGAAGTGTAGGAGTAGGGACTTCTGGGTCCTAGCCTGTGAGGGTTGAGGGAAGAAGCATGGCCATCTGCACTGAGCATGAGTGGATCAGCCAGCAGTAATGGGGAGTGGGGTCTGCTAGGACCCTAGGCGGTTCACAAGTTGTGAACCAGCTGTGATTTCAAAAGCTAGTTCGACCAAACCGGGACGAACTGTCTCCAGCACAGTTTTGGCTACCCACAACCTCTGTTGGCTTAGTCCCGTATTTCTGATGCCAATGCATTGCCTAATGATGTCAGCGGGTGTTTTGGGTTTGCAAGGAATGCAGGAATGGGATCTCTGAAAAACAGAGTCTGTATGTAGAAATGCCCTAAACCAGAAAGATGTTTTGCAGAAACTTGCATTAAACATTTTAGCAAGAAACTTGAGCTTCTTCCAGTCCCTTGGCTATTGTTTTTATCCTTGTATCCTTTCAGGTAGCTCACATTCTTCCAGGGTGTCTTCAGGTGCTTTTGTGAATTGCTTCTGAGGGGAAATAACTCAGGAGAATCTTTCTGACCAAGACAGCACTCACCAATTGCTTGGATACCGTTGAAGTTTGTGAGACTTCAGAATCTTAAGTACTTTTCTGAATTACGCCTTGTCAGATCAGCTGTTCCAGTGAATCTTTTGTGGAGATGGTCGTGTGTTTCAAGTATTAAAGATTTTAGTTTTACTTGATTTTTGTCCTAGAATTTAACAGTATGCTATTGGGTCTATGCAGGCCTTTGCTAGGCTTAATGCTTTCATCAGTTTCAGTTGAGTGGAGTTACCACACCTTCAGAAGATACTTCCTCCCATAGCCAGTAGCACTGCTGCCTTTAACATATCTTCTCATTCTTGTAAATTCTTTTGGAGTAGTCTTCCTTTCTTTTTTCCTGTTTTTGCTCAATGGCACTTAAAGTCTGAGACAGGAGTTGGGTTCTTTGTAGTAGATGTGTCACACTTGGTGTGAAGCAATGCCTTTGTCAATGGGTCTGTAATGGGTTCTTTGGTGGGGCTCACAATCCACAAGTGCTTTTCTGCCCTCGTGCAAAGAACTGATCATAGTTTGATCCAGGCAGTAAGTCTTCACTTTTCTAATGTGGTGCTGTAAGTATTCAGGGAGTTCTTCCTTATTAAGTGTCTGATGTGGTCAATAAATTCACCAGGTTCATCAGTTACAAGCATCCCCAGGTAGCCTTCAGGGTGAAAGCTTCTGAACGTATTGGCTTGTTAGATGTTAGTTTTTATGCTCAAGATGTGCTGGACACCAGGGAGTTCCTGCTGTAACAGTGTGTTGAATCAATTTCCATGCAGCCTTCAGCCAGTGCTGTGTATTGGCTTTTGTCAGGCTGTGACATCCCCAACTGTGTTGGGGTTTTCTTACCTTCTGACAGAGAAATGTCATTGGCCTTTTCTGACCTTGTGCTGTGGTCACACATGAGATTTTGAAAGGTCTTTTGAAATGACTTGGCTTCTGCCTTGGTACTATAATATTGCAGAGCACTACTTCCTGGATTTTCCTGCTAGAACATAACAGTTTTTACAGTGGGAAAGTTTTAAATAGAGTTGGGAATATTTGGCATGAGGATAGAGGTTTTTGCATGCAATATATTAGCCAGTGTGACTTGTTAAACCCCTAAAAAGAGTGGCTTGTGTAAGAAATTGCATATTGTCTAGTAAATCATAGAAGAGTAGGAATGGGAGGGAGCTCAGGCGACCCGTCCATCTCTCTGTTCTTTGGCTGAGTCAAGGACTATTTCTGACAGTGATCTGTCTAATCTTTCCATAATGGACTCCAGTGATGAGGATTCCATGACTAGCCTTGGTGAGCTGTTCCAGAGTATGGCTGTTTTTGTTAGTTATTTTCTCCTAATAGCAAACAAATCTTTTTTTGCCACACGGTAAGTGGAACTATTCTTCTAACCTTGCTGGACATGAAGAACAGTTGATCACTGTCATATTTATAACAGCATCTTGCATATTTGAAGGCTTATGTCTTCCCTCAGTCTCTTTTCTAGACTAAACAAACACAAATCTTTCAGCTTTTCTTCCTAGATTGTATATTCCAACCTGGTGTGGTGTTTTTTTTTTTTTTTTTTTTTTTTTTTTTTTTTTTTTTTTTTTTTGATGCAGATTGCCTGCATAAATCTTGAAACATATAATTAAAAACTGGACTGTATTTTTGATTTGAGACGTTGCTAGTGCCAAGAGGTGTGGACTAATTACCTCTTATGAAACACCATATTTGCAAGAGAATCATACTGCTACCTCAGTTTGCACACAGTTGTATCCAAAATCTTTCTGGAGTTTTGTAGCTAACTTGCTTTTTTCTGCTTTGTAATTGTGCCTTTGATTTTACTGCTGAGGTCCAGAATTTGTCTTTTTATTTCATCCCACTGATTTCACAGCCAATGATTAATTGACAACTCTTTGAACCTGTCCTATGAAGGCTTTTCTACTCTTCGTAGCTGCATACCCCGCGAATTTGAATATTCCATCATTCTACTTGTTAATGAAAGCCTAGCATAGAACTGGGCTATAGTCAGTCTTTTCAGAACCAAGCTTGATATATGTTTTCACTGAGCTACTAATAACAATAACAATACATTTTTCATCCAAGAATCAAATAGTAATGTCTTCTGCAGAACTTACTTTTTTGTTTGTTTGTGTTTGTTTTTTTTTTTTTTTTTTGTTTACTGATGGTTTACTGATGAAACCATTGGGAGGGCATTGTGCCACATTATGTCACAATCTTACTAAACTCTAGAACTTATCTTCCGTTTCTGCTTTAACCTGTGGGCCATACACATGGAATAAAATAGAACGGGCTGACGTGATTTATTTTTCACTTCCATTAGAATGGTTGGCCAGAACACTACCTGTGTCCCTGGTTCCCCCAACCCTTCCCTAGAGCCAGTAGTCACTTTTGGCCAGTCTGGTCTGAGTCACACCTGACAGTTTTATTAGTGCTCACGAACAGCATTGGGCAGTGGCTGGATCACTAGCTGAAGCCTGGCAATATGTCTGTAATGTCATAGATTTGGGCTTCTGGCAGGCAGGCAGCTGACACCCTAGGACGTTGGGTTGACAATGGATGTTTCTGTTCGTCTCAGAAAGAATTGTAACAGAAAAAAAATTACCTAGAGCCCGGTCTATTCAGTAACAGGTTTCCCAACACTGAAACGGTCCATCTTTGCTTCCCAAATTATTTAAGAGCAGTAAACATACTCATCAGCTGACCTGTCCTCCAACCGCTTTGAGAAAGTTTTTAAAGGGCTGCTTTATTCCTCCCCCCTGCCCCCTTCATTCCTGGCAAATGCACAAATATCTAACTGAAGTCACATTACTTAAATAGAAACTAATAGGAGAGCTGGTTGTACAAATAGTTCAGAATCTGGTCACAAATATGCACTAAGCTGCTGGTCCTCCTGGGGTGAAATTCACCTTGGACAGAGAGATGAATTGCACCTTGTTAGCTCAAAAAAAAAAGGTAACTATACTCCTTGTATTTTAGTCAGTCCAGCTATAGAGTGAAATGGGAAGGCAGAAGAGGGATCTCGAGAGTTGGCCTGCTAGCTTGGTAGCTATTTATAGCAAAAGAGAATAATCATAAAATAAGGTGAAAATATTTTGGTTTTATATTAAGTTATCCTAAAGTGAGTCATAGACTCTGAACCAATAAATAATGGAGAAAAATGTTTAAAAAGGAAAAAAATATTAATGAGAACATGATATTTTTTTTTTGTCTCTTCTGGAAGCTTGCTATGCCAGTTGCAGTAGTAAACGTACCTCCTTTGAATCACTTGAGATGAAAAACAGCCATATACTTCAGCTTAGGTGGTTCATATGGGTTTATAACTGTTTTATATCTTTTGAGCATTCAGGAAAATCCGGCCCACAGATTTTTTAAACTATGATTCTGGCTACAGAGGCACAACACATTCTTTTCTGTTTTTAATAAGTCTCTCTCTTTGTGCAACAAATCCTTCTAAAAAATTGTACTAGCAGTGCAACCAATGGGTAGCAGCTAGAGGCCAGGGGGAGAGGAATTGCTTTGGCTGGACAGAGACTAAGGGATTTGTACACCCAAATTTCTATTGTTTTTAATAGGAATTTGGCTTAAAAAATCTTAACCCTCATATGGATTCATTCTCTAACAACTGGAGGTCTCTAACCATGCGTTCTTATCTTGCTGGATCAAATCCTCCACTGGCTGGTACACCAGCCGGGGGAAAGCAGGTATGTCGTTGGGCACCTCCTCTGGGAAGACTCCTGCCTTGTCAGGGGCACGTCGCTGCTTTTCCGATCGGGAGCACCTACCATCTGCTGGCTGGAGCTTACAGCTGAAGGGAGGAGGAACCCATATCCCACCAGGAGCGCAGAGGTTACCTCATAATCTTAAGAAGGTTTACTATGTTATAATGTGGATTAGTTTTTCTCATTCTTTCAGTGGCTTTTCAGAAGATTAGGAGAGACTTTATGAAAATACAGGACATTTGTGCATTCTACCTTTATTCCATATGCTCTGCAGTACTGTCATGCTGATTCTCCCATGCAAATAACTGAAGGAAATGGAAAAATAAATTTTAAAAAAATCTTTGAATAACAACAGAAATCTATTATCTCATTTCAGTTCAAATGGGAAACCTGAATGAAAACCCAGAATATTAAGTATATAACAAGAGGATGCTAATTTAATTTCTGAAGACCTATATGACTATTGAGAATTGTGTAATTTAAGTTTATTTACAAGAGGGTGAAGTATTATTGTTATTAGTGGCTTATAAGTAAAGAATGTAACTTGATAAGGTGGTTGCAGGCAAAAGGAAAATTTTTGCAATAATGTTTGCATTTTCACTACCTTTTCAAGTGACTAATTTATACAGAAGAGGACTAGCTATGTAGGCACAGCATTCGCTGCTGCATATGCTGACGAAAATATTGCAAAGGAATAGATTCCTGAACAGAACTGTAGTGGTAGTACAGTTAGATGAACATATGTTCAGTGTAAGTTTGTTAATGTGGAGGTTGTCAGAGAAAGGAAAAACTCTGAAACCTTGATCAAGGCATCAAGACAACGGGACACATCATTTTGACACAGGAATTTTTATGGATTGCATGGGACTGGCTGTACTCCAGAATTAGTTCCAGGCCGAAATGTAATTCCATTCTGTATCTTCCTTCATGTTAGAAACCTGAGTAGCGAGTGGTTATTACACTGAACTATATTACGTGCACTATTTAAGCACACTGAGTACAGTACGTGATTACAACTCTATTTTTAAGTACACTTCTCTTTAACGTATTTTTACTTAGAATGGCTCTGTAGGTTAAAGTTGGACTCAACCCGTACACGTAGTGCATGTGATTCTAGAGGGAAGTGTTATTATCTGCCAGTGCTGAGCATAATGAAGAGGGGAAGTGCTCGCAAAACTGTATGAAAAGAATGTATGAACAGGCATGATATTTTTGCTTTCCTGCCCATTGCAGCTGCTGCTTTCATTCCAAGAATATAAGTGCTCACTGCAGTGAAGGTAATGCCTGAAATTCTCCACCTGTTCCCACAGATATGCAGCTTTCTGGCAGCATAGCACAATTCTTTGTGCAGGCAATTGAGCCACCAGAGCTAGTGGGCTCAATTAGTGGGAGGAATTAAGTTTAAATGCCTCTTTAGTGTTTAAGGATGTCTCTAGGTGTCACTGCCATTCCTCTGCCTTCCCACCTACCTTCTCTCCCCCTATGCCAAGTCTTCCTGGGCTAGTTTCTGCTAGTGAAATTCCCACAGGACCCATCAGTCTGCTTCTCAGATTGTGCCACGTGCCTGAGTCCTGACCACATCAATCCCTGGGTCTGTAGCCCACAGCTTAAACTGAGAGAAAGATGTTCTCATCCCCTTTCTTTCCTGTCTCACTTGTGGTTACAGCTAAAAGTGTGTGTAAAGAATATGTATAATTTCATGAGAAAAAGGCCTGTTTGTGGTGTTGAATCAACCATTCATTAAGGTTCTTACCTCAGACAGGAGATTGCAATTCAGATCTTTCACCTGTTTTGGTGGATGGATAAAATCTTTTACCCAGGAGAATGCTGTAACACTAGCTAGGGTTGGGTTTTTTGTACTTGGTGTCTGCTTACGGATGTTCCTGTTGTATTTTCCCTATGCAGTATTCAGAGGATGAGAGAAAGAATGACTTCTAGAAAATCTATTTTAGGACATTTACTACAGAGGAAGAAGAGGTAGGTCTCTATCCGTTGAAACTAATAGGCATCTAGAAAGTGGAACAGTTTTTTGTTTTTTGTTTTTTGTTTTTTTTTTAAGGAAGAAAATAAAGATGTGTGTATGGGGGTCAGGCAGGACGGCGGGAACCCGCTGTGGCACCTTGGTGGCTGACATTCTGTTGTAAGATGGAGGTTAAAATCTCGCAGCAGAGGAAGGACAGGAAGCCAAGGCTGCGATCGATGAATGTCCTGACACTTGGGTGACAGAGCACAGCCTTCAAGCCGGTTTGTAAGTGTGTGTGCGCGTGTATGTGATCTTCTGCTGCACTTGTCTTTGTGTTTCCTGCTGGATAGCTTAAGCAGCTTCCTGCTTAGTTTGCTGCCGCCTGCGTATCCCATTTCAGTGTGCCTGAGGCCTCTGATTGATTTATGTGTTGCTGCCAGCTTGAGACAGCTAATGTGGTTATCACCTCAAGCTGTTTACCCCACCCTTAAAGTGCTAAATAACTCCTCTGGTTTATGAACAGCTCAAATATCAGAGCAGGGAGGGTGAGGGGGACACTCGGTCACTGTAACCTCATCAGCTGTCTGAGGCTTTTTGTCCATTTGAACTCATCTCCCCTCAGGTTGCACAGGCCAGATACAAGACAGACCTGTGGCCAGGTGCCCTTTTGAATGTAGCTGAGATGCACAAGAATTGTATTTTATAGTGCTGAATGTAGCCCTTCTAGTACAGTCTTCTGAATTAAATGCCTAAACTCTGTGCGTAATGAGGAGCTTCATTTGACAGATGCTAAATTGGGAAGCGTTGTTGAGACTGTTTTGAGTATACCTGGAAGTGGGCACCTCAGGAATGTCACTTGGAAATGAAGCCATCAGAGGCTGGGATTCGGTTAGCTAAATATGGCTCTGCTTCTGAACCAGTTTTTTAGACTCTGTAACTCTAACTGGAGAAATGGAGACTCAATGGTATAGAGCATCTCTGGAAACAGATGCCTCAATTAGGCTAGATGAAGTGTGCCCTGAAATGACCCATTTCTCTCCATTGCCTGTCAGGAGCCAAGGGGGCCACCTCAGCTGCAGACATTATATACCAGACCTCCAAAGTGAGATGAGATGAATTTCTCCTGTAGGAACTGGAACTGACCCAGGCAGAAGCTTATCTGGAAATTCAGTGGGTCAAAAGCTGGGTTTAGTTCTTTCTATCCAGGCACAGCTCCTTTGCGTATCCAGGCCTTCACACCTTGCACCTTTGAGAAAGACATAATGTTTCTGAGCGCCGGGATTACTTGCAGCAGCGTGGGTTTGTCTTCCCTGTGTGTCTCAGTGGAGGTGGAGGAGGGCACGGCAGGAGAGGGGTGTAGGATCTGTCCTGGGTGTTTTCGTCTGCTGAGCCTCTGCCACTTTCCTTTGCTTGGACCCATTCAATGAGGCATTAGCACATGGCCACTGGACATGGATGTGGGCCCTGCCCCCCAGCTCCCCCTTTCCCCTCCACGTTTCAAGTAGTGCGCAGTGTGAAGTGTGCTTGGTCTCCTGACAAGGCATCCTGGCATGCCCCTTCCTGCCCCGTCTTTGCAGCTGCCTCCAGCTCCTCTAGAAAAGGAGACAGTTCTGCTTAGGCACCCAAATAAAAGTTAGATTTCTCTAAATGCTCACTTACTCCCCAGTGGTGTGGTGTGTTTTTTTCTTTTTTTCTTTTTTTTTTTTTTTTTTCCTGGTGTGTATCTAGAGTCACTTAGCTTAGGGTTCGCAGCTCAGCATTATGATTTAGAGAGAGAAGAGAAACTTCTGGGTAGAGATGTCAACAATATCAATTACTCTACGTTTCTGGGAAATGTCTAGCTGATATAAACTGTGAAAAAATATCTGCTGTGAAAAGCTATTTTAAATTAGAGTGTTTACATAGCTGAGGGGAAACTCAAGTTTCCTTTTTCTGTCCAGGTTAGAATTACAAAGATAGATGCATATAAATAATTTTTTCCTTGAAATTTTTATCTAGTTATTTTCCATTTCTTTCTCCTTTTTCTTGTTTACAGTCCCCGTGATTATATAACAGCTCTCAAGAGGAAGCTGCCAACAAGCCCATCTGATATTTTGTGCCAGCTGTTTTAGTGCAGATGTGCTGGATTAGACTGAGCTCCGCCTTCTTTGTCAAGGTATATTATATGAGTAACACCATAAAATATGGTTCAGTTAGAATGATAGCCTACTTAACCTCTTGGCACTCTCTTCATTAATTTCTTCTTGGATCAATTATTATGTTTTGTCTGTCACAGAACTGGGCTGAAAACTCCTCTGGGCATGGAATGTGTCATTCATTTAAACAACATCAAGGCACACTGTTCATGTTTAATTATTACTTTAATGCAAGTGCTAAACTGTTTTCAGTCACATCTAACAAACATGTTTTCTGGAACTGGTTGCTGCCTGACCTCAAGTAAGGGCAAGTTAGGCTAAGCCTTGAAATGCTGCATCAAACTGTCACCTCAAATAGAAGTGAGCTCATTCATCCTCACGTGAACTATTATATAGATGAACTGATGGAAGCAGGATATATTAACTGCCCACCAGAAAGGACATTGCAGTATGCTGATTTATGATGAGTAAATTCTAGAGTAATCCTATTGATGATGCTTAAAAACATCTGTTCACAATGTTGCAGTAGCTAAGCTAGCAATACTGTGAGGCAGATGAAAGCCACCTGTTGTTGAAATCTTTTAAAAATATATATAAATATTTCTGTTGGTGCTGTTGCATTAGTTCTTTTTCAGGATATCCATTATGGCATGACACATTCATTTGGAAATGGTCAGAACGTTTATAGGCCCAGTTCCAGCAGAATGCTCTTGCTTTCAGTTGCTCAAACCACCCGTTTGATTCAACATTTAGAAGGGAATGGCATGCTAAGGTCATTTTAATGACAGAGATAAAAAAAATATCTAAGTAGAGTTTTTTTCAGGGTAAGGTGCATGTAGAAAGCAAGGTCTAAGCTGTGTGTATTTGAGAGATCAGTCTGAAAGATTAAGGGCAGAAAACTCCACGATACCTAATGCCTTTGTAGGGGTTGGATTTACTGGGTTTTGATGTATTCCAAACAAATTGCATTCTGAGCAATGAATTTTGGGACATCCACAATCACTTCATAAGGCTGACACATTCCAATTTTAAACTAAGTCAGAGGCCATGTCCACTTCACTTGACCTGGCATTCACCCTGATCTCATCATTACTCTGTATTAACAGCTGACTAATATAATGACTTATCTAAAGATGCAGACCTGACTTAAAACTTCCTACAGGCATGATCCTAAGGCTTGCGAGTCTCATTTTTTCCTTAGTAACATCTGTTGGGAAAATTCATTGTATCTGGCAGTAGATTTGTTTTGACATCTGAGACCAAACTTTCCCGGCTTTTCCTTTTTCTCTTTGTCCTTCCTGCCTGTCTTTCCTGTTTCTCTACTGAACCACCTTGCAGTCATTGCTGATGCTTATCACTGTCTGTTCTTCCTGCCAGCGACAGCAGGGAGCAGCCAGCAGGGCTTGGCTTGACAAGTACCAAATGAAGCATCTATGTGCCAGAAATGCCTACCTGTGTTAGTGATGGCCAATAGCTTACCAGATATTGTACCACGGTCTTTTGAAAGAGGACTTGTAAGTGGGAATGACTGCAAAACCAGTTGTCTTTTGCTGCCCTTAATGTAGACCCATTAAGAGTTTTAAAATTTCAGCTTAACTTTTGAGTTTGAAGAAAGGTTTCTTTGTAAGTTTCCTGGCCCAGAGTGCTCTTGCTTCACACTCTTGCCACGGTGCTCTGTTGGTTTGTCCCGGTTCGAAGGAATAAATCCTGTTTTAAATTTCCTTGGTTTCTTATAACAAAGGGCTCTGGAGGAAAGAAAATCTTTTAATCCTCCCAGCAATAACCTGACATGACCTTCTGAACACGCTATTAACTCAAAAATATTAGCAATATTTTGTAGCTGTCTTAAGAAGAGCTTACAATAGAGATGGACCAAATATTTAGAAGTGTAATTATACTTGGATCTGAGGAAATTAGTATCCACAGCACAATTACATGTTAAAAAAGTGCTAAATGTTAAAAACTTTTTAAAAAGCTGTGCAGTGGGGTATTGTTCAGTAGCACTGTCAGAGCACAGCCAGTTTTCTTTCTCTTTCTAGGCTTGTGATTTCCTGACTGCCTTAGCACAAATTACTTGCCTTCTCCGCGTTCTTTAGTTACTCCAGTCTGTTTTGCCTTTCCTTCATAAGTGCTAAGCTATTAGAAAATGTTCAGAACATTTTTTTTTTTTTTTAAATATGCTCAGTATGAGATATTTCTTAGAAAATTTGCAGAAGGAGAAAGTTTTGTGAAAATCTGGTCTCTCTGCTATGTCACTACGCTGCCAACAATTGCATACAGCTTAAATGTCAAATAGGTGTTTTGTAAAAAGTGAATATTGTTGTTCTAATATAAGTACATTAACCTAACTTATTTGGAAAGAAACTTATGGCACTAAAGCATCACAAAGGTAACAACTTAAAGTTAGGTATCCAGCTCTCTACTCTGACTGGGGGCAGAGCAAGATACCATAACATGGGATGCATAGTAGAGAAATTCAGGAAAAAGTCAATAGGGAAAGCTAAAGAAGCTTGCTTTCTGTCATTTGGGTTAAGATACATAAATTCAGAGACAAAATAGGTGTTTGGAGCTAGAAGTTGGTTTGTTACTTTTAAGCACTTCAGGTGTGTATTTTGATATGCAGCAGGAAGCAATTGTGCATTCCCTCATAAAATTACTTGATAAATCCTGCAGCCTTTAGTCAACCATTCTCCATTATAAATTTCCATTAGATATCTGATCTAAACCTAGTAAAGTCAATAAGAGTCTTTCAATTGCATGAAGCACAAACTGCAGAATAACAGCTAGACCCACAGAGAGACATGGGGGACACGATGCCCCAAAGTGGGATGTACGCAAGGTACCCCATGCTGCTATGTGCCTCATAGCCAGTAATAACCCCATTCTGCCTCTGGAGAGGATATTACTTCAAGGGTTGAGTTCCCACTTCTTCAAATTCAGGTTTGAACCCAGATAAGCAGTCCCAATCAGAGCATATCCTTGGTTTGGAGTCCTCCCAGTTGTGAGAACATTTTTTGGTCAAGAAGTGTGGTATGGAGAGGTATCACGGAAGGAGGAGGACGGCAGGAGTGGTCAGGTGTGAATTCCCTATGTCTCTGGGGGCCTGACCTTGCAGCCCAGGCTCTCCCTCATGGCAGAAGAGAACTGCTGGCAGTGTGGAGGCTGGAGCAGCGGCTCCACTGGCTATCCCGCTGGCTCTGACGTAGCATGGCCCTGCCACGGCTGGCAAGGTAGCCATTGTGTCCCTGTTCGCAGCTGGGATCAGGGTAGTCTGGTTACCATATCCGATCACAATGGCTCCTGCTCCCTCAGCCTTGGTGTGGGTTTGTTCTCTCGCAGGCAAATCCTGAGTGGCAGGATCCAGGCTGGCATCTGAATCTCACATTTCTGGATGCTTGTACAGCTGCATCATCTTCCACCACTAAAATGGCTTAAGCCTTCTTCAGTGCCTGGCTGGTGGTGAGTGTGCTCTCCTTTCTCCTGCACAGGTTTGAAATATCCTCTCCATTCTGTGTTTTCATCCACAGCAGGTACAGTCATGTAGCTCTGCTCCTTGGAGAGCACCTTACCTAACATGCTAAGAGGTCATTTAGAGGAAGGTGTGGCAGGGACACATCTCTGCCCCACTGACACTATGAACATTGCAAGAAAGACCTCTGGGGCTCTACTCTCCTGTTTATCCCCCCTTAGCCCCAGTAGCTACCCAGTGCATGGGCCTCAAAGGTTGCTACTGCAGGGAGGAGATTGTGACAGCCGTCAGATATGTCCTGGATACAGTTCTGTTTAATTAAAATAATACTCCATTAGTCACACCCTCAAGTGTTTCTTCATTCAGTTCCAAGTCCTCCAGCAGCCAGCACTTTACCCAAAAAGCTTTCTGCTTTTCTTTGAGGGCTGTACTGCTGTCTTCACTAGCCTCTGTGGACCCATCTCTGGACTGTCATCTTAAGCTCCTGCATGGTTTTTGCTTCTGACGAGACGTAGTTGTTGTAACAGGCAAAGTCCAAACCCCACTTCTGCATTTGACTCTGGGGAAGATCCCTCAGGCTGCACAGCCCAGCTCCTCCTCCAGCCTTGTCATGCTGATTCGTGATTTAGCCTGTAGCTTCTATTTATTGCTAAACAAAAGGAGCATTTTCTTGCTCCCTTGCTTAGGCTAAGTAGAAGATAGTTGTATCCACCAGCTTCCATGAGCTTTGTGGCTGCCTGCTGATCAGAAGGCTTGCTTGCTGAGCACTACCTCATCTCCAGCAAGGCAGCATGCAAGGAGCTCCATGGCCTGGCAAATTCAGCAATTTTCCCCAAGGCTATATGGATCTTATATTATCTATGGCTTCTAATGGGCTGCATATTCCTCACTGATTTAGTGGTTGATTTGTGATGTTTTTGGATGAATCAAATCTCTGTAATAGTGACACTACATCTATGTATGTGGTAAATGTGAAAGAAAACAGATGTCTATAAAAATCACTGAGTCTGATTTGGAATGATGAACAGTATTATGATTCATCATTGCTGTACAGCTAACGTTTGGTAGCTGGGGTGGAAGTTGCTTATTTCAAACCTACATGTCTTTTACCTTAATATTTGGATTTCTTTTTAAACTCAGCCCAAAATACTCTAGAGTTAAGTATAGGACTATTTGTGGAGTAATGGTATGATCACTACTGTGTTTTAAAACTTCTAGTACAGTCTCGCAATCTTAAATTTATTTCAATGATGAATTTTTCTGACAATATCCGCACTGTGCTCATATGTAAAAGGAAACAAACAGTAGCCATTGAGTAAATGTCATCTAGAAATGTGGAGAGTGTAGCAGTTGTTCCCCAATAGATTTCTTCCAATATAATGTACATTTATTTGGTGCTGTTCTTATAAGGTGTCTCAGACCAAAGCTGAAACATCTGCTGAATGCTAGATTAAGGACAAAATCCTAATCCAGATTTAATCAGACACTCTGAAGCACAGACTTTCAAAATTCCTGAGATCAGAAGGCAAAGAATTTCGCAAATAAATATCAGCCAAGTCCTATTCCTGTAAGACTGGAGGTTGAATAATGAAAGAGAAGTGGCAGAAAGTAATAGCCGAACAAAGAAAAATGAAAGGTCTGACCCTATGAACTAGCTTTAAGGTCATGAACAGGATCTTACAAAATCAACACAAATTCTTTACTGGAAGAAGCCTGAATAAAGTCTTCAACACAGGGCATGTGTGATGAATCAAATCTGGTCAAGTGGTGTATACGTGCAAAATTCTGAATAAACTGGAGTCTGCTAATCAAATTAACAGGCAGTGAAGCGACAATTTCCATAATCAAGTCTGTAACTTCCTGGACAGACTTCTCTAGATTGCTAACCATGGGTTGGACAAATCATGACACAAAAGAATCACTTTTTTTTTTTTTTTATTTTTTTTCCCCCTCCCCCCAGGGTTCTCTGTGCCCTGTAACAGGATTTTGGGAGATGCACAGATAGTCTGCAGTGTAGACACATTCTTTTGTTAATTTACCTGCTTTGCTGTCAGGGTTGAGGAACTCTTATGCTCTGCACACCCTCTTAATACTTTGTCCTCTGGCTTAAAGACTATAGAATGTTCTAAATGCAGTAACAAAGATCTGTTTTTTTCAGAAGTACAGAAGATGTAAGTTGGTAAACGGACACTGAGCGTAGGTGTTAGCTTTCATTTTTTTGTGCTAGTTTTTGAAAGATGGTATTTCTCAGAATAATGTGAGAAGGCTTGGAACACTGATTTATTCCTGTTGGAAGATCATTCTGGAAATGACTCCAAATTGCAGTAATTTAGAAATCTTGAGGTTCTTTCTATATTTGGATTTGTACATTCAGCAAGCTTTTAGTACAAATATATGAATCTTTGGTAATTACTTTAATTCATGAATAGAACTTTAACTGAGCTGAATACATGAATGTACCTAACAGTGTTCAGGCTTGGTGAGATATTTCTGCTAAATCGGCTTATGAATTTCCTTTTGATGAGCTTAATTGTTGACAGATTTTTTCAAAAGGCAACAACAGCTTGCTTTGCTAGCTAGTATTCACATGAACTGGATAGTCTTGTGAAGTCCTTTATTCAATTTGCATAATATTTTGCTTCTACTGTAAGATGAAGTGAAATCCTTTGTAGTGAATCTAACAATGTTAGACATTGTAAAGACATCAATAAAAATAAAATAAAAAAAAGAAAAATCGCCATCCTAGCTTGTCCTTTAACATCTCAGAATATGCAAAGCTAGAAAAAAATAGATTCCCCCCCCCCAAGGACTATTTAGGAAAAGGTCCTAAACAATAAGGTGTGATCTCTTACTCAATGAAGTTATTTTGCTGGTTTCTTCAGCAGAACTGTAACTAGACTTTTCCTTTGAGTTCCCTCAAGTCAGAATGCATTGCGAATGCTAATATATTGATTAAATCAATAAAACAAACAACCCATTTTGTCCTTTCACATGAAACAGACAAATTCTTCATCGTATCTATCCAGAAAATTTTGTTGTTGGCAAATTTTAGAATTTTTATCTTTGAATATTACTTCTTGGGAGTATAGGTTGGAAGAGAATGAAGTTTAAGCTAAGCAGTGGGATCTCTAGCCATAATGATGGCTGTGGATATCTGAGTGAAGTGAAGCATGTAGAAGCCTCAAAAATAACTGACCCTGTTTTCCTTCGAACATTTCTGAAGAATTCTGGTCCGTTAATAATGCCTTAAAAGTAATAAAGACTGGGATATGTGATTCTAGCCAAATGAGGCCACATTCTACAGTCCTTGCTTTGTATTACAGGAGTAAATTTCCCATTTGCTCATGATAGGATGGGGACTAAGGACTGAGTAAGGGTGGCAGGATGGGAATTGGTTTGTCACCTCTGAGAGTGTGTTTGCAAACTGCCGGAACCACAAATGAACTCAGTGTTTAGCAAGATGGTGGATGCCAGCATGAAGCTTGGAAGTGCCAATTTTAATTAAAAACTGCATTTTCAAATCAAGTTCCTAGTTAACAATGGGTGGGAAATTCTTCCCACCATGTAAGCTTTCTGAATGCTGTATTGACTGGCAAGATGGGTGCAGCTTCTCCTTCCACAAAAGTTCTGCTACCATCATCTTCCCCTTCACCTCCCCCCACCAGAAGAAAAAGACTACATTGTTTGTGGAAACTCTCCTTGTTCATGTCCTGCATTTAGGCCAGAATAGACAGATTTTATTTTGTTCTCCCCATCCCCCTTCCTTCACTGTTAACAATGGAGTGAACACATGAGATTAACATGGCTCTTGACATGGCTCAGTTGTTTGCCATTTGGCAACTACCGAATCTTCAGTTGTATAATTGTAAAAAAAAAAAAAAAAAAAAAGTATCAAAAGATTCAGTCACTTTCTGTTTATTCCAAAGATGGGGAGAACAGAGTAGTAGAGGAGAGATGGGGGAAGCCAACAACAAAAAACAAATTAGTTTAAGAACCAGCATGTTCCCCTTACTTTAAGGAACACAGTAAACATTTCAAAAGTGCATGCCAGCTCATTATCTAACTCAGTCTTCATTGACTTCATGAAAAACAGCAGCAGTTAAGCATTGTTTGCCAAAAGCAAATTTGGGTACATGCATTGCTAAAAAAATGTGACATCCGCTCTGTACAGGTTCCTTAATCTGCCACACAGGGGCAAATCAACATTTCATCATTATCATTTCTCTGTTGTTTAGCCCTTGCATGATTGATCTTCTAGTCTGTTTTGATCATTGTTTATCCAAAACTGTGGTATGACGTGTGATTTGAATTGTTGGCCAGAAATGAACCTCTCCAAGTGTTTAAACATGTAGAGACAACTTCAGTAATATAATCTTGAATGTAGTAGCTGTTTGCAAGTATTATTTTTACAAAGTTTATTGTTTAAAAAATCTTAAATGAATGTGGACTGTTTATGAATTCCTGTTTACGTAAGTTCTAAGATTTAGTTTGTCATTAATTTCATGTATTTTTTAATTAACATCCTTCTCTAGTTTATGCATAATATAGGCAGCTTTTCTAGTCAATTTGATGTGGCATTAGCAGTTTATATTTACATTATTGAAATTACTGTGACAAAGCGTTTGAATATACTGTATATTCAAATATCATCATTTATTATGATGATAAATGATACAGCAGATTCCATGAGTTGTTCCTTATAGATAAGTTACCTGTTCTTTGGGAAACTCATACCTCTGTATGTCCAAAACATAGAAATCCAAGATTATTTTGAATTCTATTGAACGTGGTTTCCTTTGGGAGTAACTCTTTACTCAAGAGAAACACAAGCATCTGTTGAACAATTGTTTTATTAAATAGTTTAAAGAACAGTTCCCTCTGGATACCATGCAGGCTTTTTCCCATAGCCCTCACGTTGTCTGGTGTGCTGTGGGCATTGCTTTCTCTCATCTTAAGTCTCTCCTTTCAAAATTAACAGGCCTTTTTAGTAAGCTTTATTTCACTTTATAATCTACATGCTCTTCTGCCATATGTTTAAAATTCAGAGTTGCTGTGCAGTTCTGATCATTAGGTATTCTACTCCACATACAGTACGTTATATTCTTACCTTTTATGAGTAAAGGGTGTTGAAAAAACCCTTGTTTACTTGTTTTTAAATATACATTTTCTGATATTTTTTTCTTTTTATAAAAAGACCCCTTTGATTCAGAATTTCTTAATGAAATGGGATATTCTGTTGGTAGAAAACAATGGTACTTTCTTATGTTTTTTGCAATATTTATCTCATTTTCCTTTGGGGAAAAATAAAACAGCTGGTTAAATTAGTAGGATTTCAAAATGGAAAAAAAATTGCTTAAATAAACATCCATTTAACATTTTATCAAAAGCTGGAAAATGCTAGTGAAATTTAAATCTCCTCTTCTCCTCTAGTTCCCCCTTTCTTCAAACATTCCCTTTGTTATTGCTGAAATCGTAAATCCTCATGAGGACCAGGTGACAGAATGCAGGTTTTCTTTTTCTCTCTTTTTTTTTTTTTTTTTTTTTTTTTTTTTTTTTAGGTAGTTATGTCCAAACCAGAGTATATCAATATGTTCCAATATTTATTTCAGGCTCTTCTTTGTTGTTAAGCAAAGATTGCTTCACTCCTGTGGCGTGGTTACTTCAGTCCACGCGGTACAATCTGGAAAGTGCATTGACATGGAAAATCAAAGTGTTACACTTTGAGAGCAGTTTTTAAACAACAGTAGAAAGGCCATTGGTGTTGTCAGTCAAAATAACTGAACCTTAACTATTAGTGTTGATCAAGGAAATGTCGGAGGAAGAGCACAAGGGGAGCAATACACGCTTGTACCGAAGGTCCCAGCATCTTGTACCTGATAGCAGCCAGCAGAAGATGTTTATGGAGTAATGTAAGAAGCAGGGCAAGTCCAGAGTGAATCTTCCTGCTTGTTTCCAGCTTCTGACAGTCAGCAGTTTTGGGACTCCCTGTGCTGAAGTTGCATCTTAACCATTGTTTTTATGAACCACTGAGTGAGGGAGCAACAATAGGAACAATGGATCACTGTTCAGCATCAGTGGCAACTGCACTTAGAAATAAGTAACAGTGCCACTTCAAAACGCTTTCCATGGACAACAGAAACAGAAGAGCCAGGAAATTATGGCAGTACTAAAGCCACACCCATGGCCAGAGGCAACAGCTCACAGCTCCTCCAAGTTGTGAACTCCTCGGGAGCTGAGAATCCCTACCATGCAGAGAGGTGAGAGCCAAACTCACCATTATATAATGCAGCAACTTTGGCCCCTGTGGGATCTTAATGGGACATGGTGTCTTGTTCTTCAACGTCGGGGTTCCTGCCTGTGTGTTCCTGCTGGGCTGTGCTCTGCCCTGTGTGTTGCTGCTGAGATTTTTGTTTGGTGAGAGTTGGGTGACCTTGCCTCAATATACATGATGCCACCAGTCAGCTGATCTCCGATGGTTAAGACAGACTTCCACATTCTCTTGGAGTTACTGTCTCTTTCTCTGGTTCCTGTTCAAGCATCTGCTCCATGTAGGATGTAATCAATCCCATGCTGTTTCCTTGAGCAGCCCTCTTTGGGGGCAGTCAGCAGGGCTCCCCAATAGGTAGCTCTACAATAGCCTTCCTGCTCAATGCTTGACCTAATATGTGTGTTTCTTTCCACAGCAAAGCATTTGGAAAATGGCACTGCCTGAAGAAAACAGGAGTTCAAAATCTGGCTCCAAGTTTCCTCGTGAACCAGTCTGCTCCTCCGCATCTGTGGCAAGGGACAGGTAGGCTGCTGCACGAGTGCTCTGCAAGCCCCGGCTCAGCAAGCCCCACTGTTAGCCAGGCTCTTGATTCTGCAGGAGGCAGTGGCTCCTGCTGAGTTCCTGTGGGTTTTCTGCGTGCAGCACTTCTCCCTGCGAAGTGGCAACATGCTGGGATACAGAATAGAATGTCCTGTCCTAGTTGGAGCACTGCACAGAACCAGAGGACAGTTGTGACGGATAGGAACGGAGCTGTGATGGTGTTACGGGTAGTTCCTGCTGTGTTTTGGTGACAGAATGTGTATGTTTGAAGTTTACTTGGGAATGCAGAATGATATGCCAACACAGGTTTCTGAACAGTTCCTTGCTGCATAAATAGCCCCATTCATTTCAGCAGACGGCTCTGAGTGTAATGCAGCTGCCAGAGTATAGTCATCTGCTGATGCAGCTCTTCCTTGTTTAGCTTAATTTTGCTCTCACAAAAATGTCACTGAACCCCACAGAAATTTTGCTTGGGTGAGGACTGTGTTAAATCATCAAAAAATTTCAGATGAGACAAGGTAAGAATGAAAATTGTAACAAGTGTCCACAGTAATCACAACTGAAACCAGTTTTCGCACTGTCACCTGTCTTCCTTTTCCTGACATCATGATGATGTGAATGGCAGACCTTGTGTCCTTTTGCGGTCCCATTATTTTTACTGCATCCTTTATCTTTTGGAAAGAGCAAATAAAAATAAAGTTTTGCTTTACATTTTTGCTTGAAGATAAACTGGAACATTTTAACAGACTAAATGACTGTTTACTTTTGCAGTGGTCAGGGCCAGTACTCAGGGCTGTAGCTACATGGCTAAACTCCCAAACTCCTTTTTAACAATGTAGGGGTCAATGTTTCTGGAAGTGTGGGAAGGGTGGCATTGATGCATAGCAGTGAGTATGCTGCCCATTTTGCCCAAGAGAACGGCAAGACTGAAGGAATTAAGTGATGCAGGTCAGTCTTGGGTAAGTGGCAGAACATAATCTGCAAATTCCACTGATGTACAGAGATATGTGAAGAGGATTTTTTTTTTTTTTAATGGATAAAGTTTCACTACCTGCTAAATTTATACTGTTAAACTCATTTCTGTGAAGCCAGAGCTGAACCACCCTTCAAATGTGAAAGGCTGTTGCCTTACTTGTCCCCTGTACTCGGCACTGCTGAGGCCGCACCTCGAGTGCTGGGTTCAGTTTTGGGCCCCTCACTACAAGGAAGACATTGAGGTGCTGGAGCGTGTCCAGAGAAGGGCAACAAAGCTGGTGCAGGGTCTGGAGCACAAGTGCTGTGAGGAGCGGCTGAGGGAGCTGGGGGTGTTCAGCCTGGAGAAGAGGAGGCTGAGGGGAGACCTGATCGCTCTCTACAGCTACCTGAAGGGAGGTTGTAGCGAGGTGGGTGATGGTCTCTTCTCCCAAGTAACAGGCAATAGGACAAGAGGTAATAGCCTCAAATTGCACCAGGGGAGGTTTAGATTGGATATTAGGAAACACTTCTGCACTGTAAGTATCGTCAGGCACTGGGACAGGCTGCCCAGGGAGTTGGTTGAGGCACCATCCCTGGAGGCATTTAAAAGATGTGTAGATGGGGCGCCTGGGGACGTGGTTTAGTGGTGGACTTGGTAGTGCTAGGTTAATAGTTGGATTTGATGATCTTAAAGGTCTCTTCCAGCCTAAATGATTCTATGATTCTATGATTAAACCATTGTGCTTCCCAGAGCACCCAGTCAAATGAGGATAAGTTTGCAGGCAGGTGCAATTTCCTTTTGAAAACTGATGGTGCTTCTGAATTCTGTAATGTGTTGGTTTTAGTCTCTACAAAACACAGCTTGCATTCTGTTATAACTAGTAACAAATCATGCATCTGGAACAAAGAGGAACATAGCTGAGCAATATATTACATTTAACTGCAATCTGGTTCAGATCCCCTGGTTCCTTTCAGTTTAAACTGTTCAACAAATGTACTCCCAGTCTTCATTTTTATCACTTGTTGTAGCATTTAACAAAGGTCATAGTGACCCAGAGGAAGCTTGAGGAAAGTGTTGTGGTGGATCTTGGAAATGGAGTATGACTGCGATAGTGGTGGGCATGAAGCCAATCTCAGCTCTTCTGCCTGTCTTTTGTTTGCACTTCTCATTTTTCCTTGTGCCGAGCTGGATTCAGTCAAGCAGCCACATCTATGGATGAGGCAGAAATCTGCAATAAATAGTACATCTCTCTTTAAATTGTTTAATTTTTCTGTGATAGAATTGTTGAATTAACAACAAAAATGTAGCCACTGTTGAACAGTCTTCCAGTGAATGCCTGAACATTTAATTCTGTGCTCAGCAACCACCATCTTGTCAAAACTTTTCTTAATGGGGATTTCTGGTGAGACCCCACCTGGAATACTGCATCCAGCTCTGGGACCCCCAACACAAAAAGGACACTGATGTGTTGGAGCGGGTCCAGAGGAAGCCATGAAGATGATCAGAGGTCTGGTGCAACTCTCCTATGAAGACCAGCTGAGAGAGTTGGGGCTGAAAGATGACAAACAGCTCAGAGGCATTTAAAATAAACATTCCTGTTTCATGTAACTTTTCAAAAATCAGATTCAGAAACTGAAGGAAATCAAAGGTCCATATGAAAGTATCCTTGCTATGGGAAAGCAGAATAGAGCAATAATCTTCAGGAGCTCCTACCTTACAACACAAGGCTGGAGCACCTCTTCTGTGAAGACCAGCGGAGAGAGTTGGGGCTGTTCAGCCTGGAGAAGAGAAGGCTCCCAGGTGACCTTATAGCAGCCTCCGAGTACCTGAAGGGGCCTACAGGAAGGATGGAGAGGGATTTTTTAGAAGGGTGTGTAGTGAAGGACAAGGGGGAATGGTTATTATTATTAATATTAGGAAGAAATTCTTCACAATGAGGGTGCTGAGGCACTGGAAGAGGCTGCCCAGAGACGCTCTGGATGCCCCATCCCTGGCAGTGTTCAAGGCCAGGCTGGACGGGGCTTTGAGCAACCTGGTCTTGTAGGGAGGTGCCCCATGGCAGGGGGGTTGGCACTAGGTGATCTTCAAGGTCCTTTCCAACCCAAACCATTCTGTGATTCTATGATTTATCCACTCGGGTCACTAGCTTCAACACTGTATTGCCCTTTTTTTTTTTTTTTTTTTTTCATTTATGATTTTGCCTACTTAAAGGCTGGATGATTAGACTGGTGCAAGGCTCTTTGGGAAGTGACATAAATGCTGGTATCAACTAGTATTTACTTATTGAGTTTATAGTGTTTCTGTTTAATGTAGTGAGCAATTTTTAACAACTAAAATATTTAAAAACCTGTAAAAACTAATAAGACATGAATCAGTAGAACTCCATTAGATGTTTGTTGGTATCTTATTTCATGGTTTAGAAATGCCAAAGCTATCTGGATTTCCAAAATTTTCAGATAGAAACCCTTACTCCTATTAAAATTATTTCACAGACATTTCTGCTATGCTTCTTACCATCTTTTGCAACAATACAGAGCCTACCCATAAGGTACACGGGTATGAATCTAGCCAGATTTACAGCTGCTAATGTCTCCAAATACAAAACATTGAGAAGATTTATTTCTAAGAAATCCTTGCAGCTTTGGTGTATCACACAGTTTTAAAAAATTTTTCCAAGTTTTTTTTTTTTTTTTTTTTTTTAATCCATGTTTTGCATATTTTTTTTTTTTTTTTTTCAAATGTAGAGGTTCTCCTGGTTCGATGTTAAAGTTGTTTGTGCTCAGATCCTACTAATTTATGAATTACCATACTGTTGAATTGATTACAATTCCTCTTTTCTCTGCGCAAGAAATTACCTGCAGTGCCTGAGAAGTATGTGTTGAAGAATGGCATACATTACTTATGTTGTGTCCAGTGAAAAATGTTCATATTTTTGAAACATAACCAATTTTCTGCCTCCTCTCCAGCTGCAGTCAGAGCACTTTCTCTGTTCTTCTGTTACCGTTCTGTAGTGAAGGAATGTCTGGGAGGAGGATTGGCACTCTGATGTACTTAATACATTCAGTTTCTTCCCCTGTGTCCATCTGGTGTAAATATTCTGCACTTTTAGGTTCTTTTGTATTTGCAAATATATATGTGGATTACTGAATTTTTTCCATGAGTTCGCCAATGCTGTAAATAATACCTGAGGCTTTACATCCATGCAATCTCAAAAGATAAAATCTAAAAAGTAAAACGTATAAGCTTGGGTGAGCTCAGCTGCTAATATGAAGAAATAAGCTGGTTTTAACATGTTTTTTTTATGGAGGTAGGAGTTACTTTTGCAAAGAGAAGCTCTTTAGTGACTGTGTAGCTCAAAGTACCTAATTTTTGTTCTAAACATAGATATTCTTCTTTTGTTGTTTTAAATAGTAACAAATATAAATATTTGCTTTCTTTTGCTTCTAACTGCATCATATCCATCTTCTTATTGCATAGGAAATACATTTACTGCTGTTACTGACATTATCTTGTAGTGATGTTTCAAATTTAGATTGTAGAAATCCAGGTCTTTGTGTGATATTCTTCCTATTCATGCACTTAGTTGTGATTATTATTGTATATTCAGTGCAATGGAACGCCAAAAGCCCTTTAAAAACTCAGTAATGACATCATTAAAACTTGTACCAGTCCCGATCATAACAGGTACAGGACATATGTATCAGATCATTCTGATACAATTTTTCAGTATGCTTCCCTTTCCTACCTCCCTCCTACCATTCTGATTTTATATTACAAACATAGCTCTGGCGTTGTCTCCAGTTAAAGAAAAAAAAATGTATCATCAGGCCTTTTATTTACCTGGATCACACTGAGTAAAACTTTAACTATCATGTCAAGGCTATCTTCTCCACAACACAACAGACAAACTGAAGTGAATTAGAGATCAAAGTACAAATGTGTTTGCAACCAGCGTTTCCATAAGATAATTCACATTTCACTATGTACTTATGGAATGCCACTGTGACACTTGGTTGATGTATACACGCTGAGAAGATAAGAGAAGGGGACTCATGTTGTAACATACTTCCCTTGTTGACTTATGGCCCCTTCAGCACATCTTACTGAGTCTCCTATCCAAACTCAACTCATTTCTGCCTGTTTTAAGTCTACCCCCATTTCAAATAGTGCATACAATTAAAAATGTTGTAATTCCACTTATCTATGAGTGAACTACCTAGTTTGTTGGCCATTATGATCATGGTAGTCAAGTTGACCATCTCACAGACGTCACCTCTGGTGAACCAGCAAAGTTGCTGTGCAGTGAAGAGACTTTTTTAAAGAGACAAAACTTGGCCCTGTTAAAGTCAATAATGGTTTTGCTGTTGACTCTGATGGCTTCAGAATTTGTAAGAATTGCTTCGGTATTTCCTAAGATCTGCTTTCTCAGAGAATTATGTGCAAACGGGTCTCTTCTCCAGTAGCACTGTGGCCCTCTGGACTTTGGGATGAGGGGGTTCACATAGGGGCCAAGAGCAGCTCATTGAAAACTCCCTTTCTGGACCATAGAAATGGACAGGCATTTCTGAGAATGCGAATAGGAAGATGAGTCATGTTATCTCGTGCATCTTATAACTTCTGATAAAGAATTTAAGAATTTACCCCTAAATATGCCAGTTCTTTTAACTAAGTGACATGTCACCACATTGGTTTAGAAGTAATACAGTCACATTTTATTATCTTGCATGATTCTGTGGAACAAAACCCTTTCAAACCTTGTAGGATGATCTAAATACTTTTTTTAGTTACTGGTATTTTAAATGCCAGAACAATCTCAAAAGAATTTTAATTTTAATAAGGAAATATGTTTTTTTAAAAGGTTAAAGCTTTGCTTCTGATTGTTAAAGTGGTATTAAAACAAGGTGAAAATGTGCTTGTAGTTAACTCCCAGAAGACTTGGTGTCAGAAGAAATGTCACTCTGTATTTTCCTTTTTAGGAAGGTGGCCTCTACCAGATGTAAGCTCAGGAATGGCAATTGTCATTCACGTAAATGACTAGCAGGTTTATCATGGCAGTCTCTGGGGCCGTCTTGAATTTTGGCATGAGGCAAAGAGCAGGCCCATAAGAAAAAGTAGTCCTCATGGGAACAGTAAAAATATGTTGGTATTGTTTAATTCTTTCATAACATACTAAATTAATTTATTTGTTTTTGAGCCATTTAAAGTATAATACCATCAGGGAATGTGTTTTTCATATAGTTCTCTTACAATTATATTAAAGTTTTAGGGAGAATGCTCTATGAGTAAACACCACTGGTCATCCACATTGGGTGGCTGGGAGACAGAAGACTTGACTTTTTGCTGCTTTACATTCTGTGTAGTAATTGGCATCGATGCAAAGTGATCTTATATGTACATTTTTTCAATCTTTTTGCAAACATGTAAACAAACACAGGATTGTGGAGTATCAGATTCACATTGCTCATAAATTCTTGCAAAGCACCCTGTCATAATACTTATAATTTGCTAGATGCTTTTGTCAACTTCTTTTCATATTTGTCTAGTAATGTATGGTTCAACTGTTTTTCTTCTAATCCACTCAAACCACTGCATGATATGCTTTGGACTAAGCCATTAATTCTGAGAGGTAAATGGAACTTACTCTTCAGTTAACTCATTGTTCAGTTGGATTATCTGAGTAGGAGAACCCTATCATTTAAGTAAACTGAGGTAAATTGAAGGGAAACAATTCTTTGTTCAATATAAAATGGGTAAAAAAAAAAAAATCTTTTTTGTTCCCCATTGTTCCATTGATCATTCACAAGGTAATAGCTTCAAAATGCTAACACTGCAAGAAAAACTAGCTTTACAGATTTTTTGAGAGATACCAGCACCAGAACCAAGTATACTGTAATTGCTTCTATTCTGTTTATATGGAACACTTTTTGATCTCCGAAGCTGTACTTGTTAAATGGGGGAAACAAAAAACCAAGCAGATTTTTCCCAGATGATTCACCATCTTTGCCCATTACTGTAAGTAGCTTCTGTTCTCTACCATACATCCTGGCAGGTATTTTGAAGAGAGAAAAAGAACAGAATCCATTGAAAGCTTCTGGAACTGTCAGATTTCTCCAGACACTATCCAGATGTCCACTTATCATCTGTAATGCATATCTAGACATAGAGAAAGCCAGGGTATCAATCATTTTTATGAATACTGCAAAAATCAGAGTTAACCTGTGGGTCAGAAACACTTCATTTATTTGGAAACAGAGAGAGAAGTTGATGCTTGGACACAGCTTGGCAGGTTTCCCTTAGAATCAGTGGAGCTCTGCCAATTTATGCCATGCTTCTCATCTGCAAAATCCTCCTTACTGAGTTCACTGACTATTCTTTTCAGCAGACTTCATCTTTTTGATTTCCTCTTGATATTGTCATAAAATGAAAGTGGCAGTGGTGAGAATAATAGAAGTTATATACTTCACAGTGAAGGCAAAAGTGTGTTATAAACTAACACTGAAAATAGAAGGCCCTGTTCCTTATGCACTGTTGAATTGAACTTCTGTGGGTTTTTTGTTGTTGCTTTTTTTTTTTTTTTTTTTTTCCCCCAGACAATTAACATACCTATTTTCCTCTACCAGAGCTGATAACAAACACTTTAGTCTGCATCTAACAATTCTGAGTGGACTCCTGCATGAGTCCACTATGGTCAAACTTGAGATTTTTAGTTTCTCACCCTTCCCAATATCTTCCTTGCTTGATCACCATCTTGCCTGCCATTTAGGCGTTTAACCTGGGAAGTCATATTCAACAGGAACTTTCTTCTAAGTCATCACTTTCAGATCTTGATACATTTTTTATAGAGCTTCCCTAAGAGAAGCCATTCTCATCCACCCACATTCATCCAGATCTGTCCTACCGAATGCGAACTACTTTTCTTTAGTTTTGTGGCCTTCTGTATCTTCAGCCTCTGTCTCTGTTCAGATGCTATCTCCAAGCTGGCCTTCCAGTGGAATACTGATGCCAGCCTTAATTTCTTGTTTTTGATTTCAAGCAATTGCCTTTGTGCTGCTCCTAGTGCTTGAAAAGAGTTTCCTGTAACTAGCCACTAAACAAATCTGTAGTCTTACTCTAGTGCCTGAAAACTTTTTTTTTTTTTTTTTTTTTTTGGTGATAGCTATAAAAAGCCTTGGCAGAAACTAGGTCATTACTGGTAGATCACTACAGGTGGGACTACTTGGTGTTGTGTTGTTGCCTTTGGTATTTGTTTCTCACCCTTTCTATGCCCATAATATAATTTCATTGGGGCAGAGTGTTTTGCTTATGTTGCCACAGTGCCCAGCACAAAGGAATCTTCATCCCTAAATAGCGTTCCTAAGCGTGAAGCAAGGTTAGATAAGTCACAGCATGTTAGGAAATGTCAGAGTGCCAATCCTCAGCTGATTCTGAGCATGGATCCTGCAGAAGCCAGCCTAGAGAAAACTCCAGTAATCGTCTGCTGCCTCAGCTTCTCTTGGAGGGGCAATTGATAAGTATGTCACTGAACACTTGCATTATGTGGGCTATCTTCAGCAAGGTTTTAGGTCATATGTAAAAAAAAATGTAAAAGGACTGTGGAAGCACACTGACAAAATCTCTTGACAATCAAGTTGTGGGTTCTGTGAGTCACATCTGTCTGAAATTGTAGAACATCTGGGAGAGATGTAGTGGGACTGCTCACAGCTGTAGCAGGAGCTGCTGGAGAAATCCTTCAAGAAATGTAGCTAAATATTCAATATATAAGAAAAACAGCATACAATTAGGATTAGATAATCCTTAGCATGATTGGGGAGCACTAGTATTCAGCTAATGAACAATGTGTGCCATAAAAAGAACAAAGGTAAGCTGCAAGATGAGGCTACACTTCAGTGAACCTAGAAAAGTATCCCAGTCTTAAAGATATGAGATCACAATTTCACTCCATGTTTTCTCATTCCTTGCTGCAGAACAAAACTCCAGGACTTTATAATAGGAATGTTACCTGCAGGTGAACTTTGTGTTTTTATAAATAATAGATGCTTCCATGCCCAGGCTTAGTGGTTTTGTACTACCCAGACAAATGCTCACCTGGGCATAAAACCACTCTAGAGAAAATGGACTCAGGATCCTGAAATGAAAAGGCAGTTACACAAGAAATGTAGAGATGAGATACTGAGAAGGGATGGCCAAAGGATGCTGAGATGAGGAAACAAAACCCAGAAAACATAGAATCATAGAACAGTTTGGGTTGGAAGGGACCTTAAAGATTATGTAGTTCTAACCCGCTGCTGTGGCAAGGGACACCTTCCACTAGACCGCATTGCTAAAAGCCCCGTCCAACCTGGCCTTGAACACTTCCAGGGATGGGGCATCCACAGCTTCTCTGGGCAACATAAACTAGAAAGGCTGATAAGCTGAGAGGCTGGTTTTCAGAAGAGAGGGAGCAAAACAGGAACTTGAATACAGATGGCTAGATGTTACAGAAGATGGGAATGGGTGATGATGGGAGAGAGAAATGGGGAAAGTATGATTCTTAATTTTTCTCTTCTGAAATGTATATTTATAGCTTTTTGATGCTGTGATAATGAACTTATGTTTTGGGTAAACTGTTGCAAGTCAACCCTCTTCACTTTTAGTAAATCCTCAGTTTTAGGAGAAAATTCATAAGAACGTCACTGCTCTCACATGCAGTTATAAAATGCATAGTCAAGCTCTCAAGCAGCAACATCTTTGAGACCATAACAACATGTATACCTCTTCAGGAACATGGATCTTAAATTCACTGTCTGTATTTTCCCATGGTCAGGAAAAGCAATGGCTAAAAGGGGAATTTGTTTTTTCCAAACTGTGGAACAAAGCGTATAATATTGGAGAGTAAGACAGATTGCTTATATTCAAGAAACTTTAAAAATACTGTAAAATACAAAAGAAAACCACCCTTTCCTTAGGACTTGCAAAGCCTTTGCATCTTTTCTGGTTTATAACAGACTTGTAAAACTTAAGCTCCTTTAATTTAAAGCTCCTTTTATTTATTTTCACTCAGTTTTTATAAGAGCAATAAATTTTTTCATGGGCTTAAGAAGTAAACAACAAGTCTTAAAACAGCTAATTCTTTGTAAACTGCTCTTCTGAGATTCCCACCTTGAGTTATCTGTGAAAAGCATGAGCAGTCCTTACAATACAGAAGGAAACTAACACCCCTGCCAGGTATCAGTTTGTGATGTATTGAACATCAGTTGATCAGCTTGAATGCTTTCTGTGGTGGAAAGTGTTAGAGTATACTTTAAACTGTGAAGAGTCAAATACTTGGGAAAGAAAACCCAACAAACTTTAAAATGCTTTATTAGTGTTGTCAAAAATTAGTCACTAGAAACCAGAAACAACTCAGTTTTTCCTTTGTGGTATGTTGCTTGTGAGAACAGTGCAGACTGTGTCATGGAAGTCTGAATCACAGGCAATCCGCATAATGTGGTATGGAATCACATTGTCCCTATACTGGTCTTTGAGAAGGATGGATGTCTTGGAGGTCCTTAGTCCAAAGAGATTGCAAACAGTAAGTCCAGGCAGGTCTCACGACTGAAGCAAATATATCTCTAGAGCCTTATTTCCTAGGTCTCTCTCCTCTCTTACCTGCTTTGGGTCCCCTGAGATGATAGAAGGGAGTACTCCCTGCAACTTTGGGGATGTTGGGCATATAAGCCTAGATTTTCTAGCAGTGTGCAAGAAGAAAGATGGCAGAGGGAAACATCTTGCTCTCACCTCCCTCTCCTTGCCAAAACCCACCACAAACCCCAAGAAATACTGTACAAAGGCCAGGGACAAACTCACTGTTTATTTCAAGCTACTGTTAAGAAGCTGTTATTTATTTAAAACTTCAAACAAAGTTACAAAATCATAGCCATAAAAATGAGCAGAGGATGTGCTCTTTCCCCCCACCATAACATAAACCACAGTTATGACAAATTAGCAGGGGCCTGCAGCAATCAGAAGAACCCAGACCTTTGCTCGCTCTTCACAGAGGTTTTTGAGAATAATACTCATGGATATTGAAACTACACAGGACAGTAGATGAAGGAGCTCACAGTGTCACTGTCAGAACCTGGCTTTCTGTTGACTGCCCTCATAGTAAATCTTTTCAAGTTGAATCCAGAGAAAACTTGTGCATGCAGAAATGCCTTTGGTTTTACCAGTATGAGCCAATAGTGGACAAAATACTTCTAATATGACAACGATAATATTTACACATTCTCCTTCATAGTCGACATCATGTACCTGTAGTACTAGCCTGACTGCAAGTGAAATGAAAGGAGCAAGGAACCAATCATCTATTTTTTGCCCTCAGCCTGTTTGTCTTGTGCATTTATATGCATTTTGGGTAGAATTCATTCTTGACAATGATGCAGCAGCAGTAATACGGAGAAAACAAAACCGGATATGGCAGAAAACCTGGCTACACAGGCAGGTGGTTATTCCATGTAAATATTATAGAAGAATCGCTACAGGCAAGACCACAGTCAATACTTATGTTTCTATTGTTTGTTGACATGGGTGCCCAAGAAGAGTCTTATCACTTGGCATGTCCAAGAGGCCAGCCTTGCAGTGCCTCTGTCTTCAGTATGGCAGCCCACAAAATATACTCAGGATCACAGACATCTCTGTTTTTTCACAGTTCATATCACCACAAGGTGTTAGAGTCCTCCTAAGAAGGTCCTTGTGTTTGTCGTGTCTGCTCTTTGTGGGGTCCATGAGATAGACAGGGCTAAACACTTGAGGCCTGCTTGTCTCAGGCATAACTGGGCTGGAAACATATGAATGCTCAATCCTTTGCTACTGGGCAGAGCATGCCCTGCCCAAAGGCTGAGTTTGACTGCTGGCTTTAACTCCTTCATGCTGGGCACAGCCGCAGTCTTAGCCTATGGGTTAGAAAAGAAACTGGTGGAAGACTTAAGGTCCTACAGGACTTGGATTTCAGGTTGGGAAGAGAGGTGAAATCTCCCTCTCACTATCACTTCAGCAGTCCTGCTGGGTAGAGTCTTTAGACTTTGGTGGTGAAGAAGGGAAAATGTCATTTGGTTTGCATAGGCAGTTTCTTTGCCTGCCCTTTGGTGTTAGTTTCCCTTGTTTAGTGTGTGAGTATCATACATGACAATGGGAAAGAGAGAAATACTTTAGAAAAACAAACAAACAACTCCTCCCTTGCAAAAGAAAAAAAAGGGGGAGGTCGGAAGAAAAAGCAATAAGAGACTGTGGTTGTAAAGCCACAAAAATTGGCAATGAGGCTTCAAGGCAAGTGTAAGCCTTCAAATTTCCTTTAGCTCTTAAAAAAAATAGTCCAAACCAAAAAAACCCCAAAGCACAACAACTCTCTTTCCATAGATTCCAGCTTAATGATGCTTCTCCCCCTGTCCTCCCTTTTTTTATTTAGGAAGGTTTGAAAGATTTTTTTTACGCTTTGGCATAAGTCTTTTTTGCTGCTTTTAAGTTATGTGAAGAACATTAAATGATTTTTTTTTTGTTTGGTTTTTACTTGGAAATTTAAGAAATGCCAAATCTGCTCTGTTATGGTTTTCCTGGTGATTTCCTGGGTATCTCAGAGGATAGGTATTGATTTCTTTCTCAAAAGAACAGCAGGAGTGAAAATGTTGATTCTTTAACAAAGAAAATCTTAATCAAAGCCTGTGTTAGTTGCTGAAAATAAAGAGTAATTTAAAACAAAAAAAGAAACAAAGACTTCACAATAGTCTCACTTTGCAGTTTCTTTTCCCCAGTTGTTTAGTTTTCACTCTCTTGACTTTTGTAATATCATGTGGTCAATCATGAGAGTCATTGACAGCAGACTTTCTAATACAAAAGGAAAAAAGTAAGGGGAAAGAAAAACATACAAGGAGGGCTAATGTTTAGAGGAGCTGTTCTTTGTGCTTCCAGCTCTGCATGTAACATGCCCTGCGACCCTTCTGTGCTTCAGTTCCTTGTTAGGTAAAGTGTGGATGAGAACACTTGCACTATCTTTTGTCAAAGTGCACCGAGATACAAGGATGTAAGATTCTTCGCAAATTATTCTTCCTGCCTGTCGGAGAAGTGGTATTTGTTTCTCTTTGTGTGTGAGGGTGACACAACCTTGTTAGCCTTTGTTGGCACCTGAAGTACTCAGAGTAAACAAATTATATTAATGGGGAAAAGCAAATCTAATAATTTAAAATGGTGTCCATTAGGTAATCTGGTTTCAGTTTAGTGATACAAATAAAAAAAAATGTAGATAGCCGTATCTTGTCCCTTTAAAGCATCTCCTTTTCTCAGGTTACCAAAGGGGTGGAAAATAAAAACTGGTATTCTCAGCTGCACCTCTGAGGAAGAGGATATCTATGATCAGTTTTGGAAATTTTTGACGATTATCAGTTGTGGATGAGAGTGGGCATGGTCAGAGGGGTAATGCAGGGCAAATTGCATTTTTGGCTACTGATGACTCTGTAAGTGCTGAATGGAGCAGCAATTACCACTGGAGGCCAAAACCCAAAAAGATCCCTCATAAAATGTGGTGACTCAACTCCATGGATAATCTCTAATGGTCTTTAGTATATGTGTCTCAAGGAGCCTAATTTCAAACTAACTGTAGCATAACTATCATGTAATTAATGACTCAGGACTCCAAAACTCACTGTATTATGTCTGAGACCAAAGGTTATTAGTAAGCAATGCAGACATTAAGGTAAATGCTCCTATACGGTTTCATGGTCTTTTTAAGATCAAAAAAGTAAAATCCATTGTAATTAAAATGAGCTATACATTATAAGAAAAGGGCTGAGGTTCCTAAAGTAGAATCTAGGTAAGAATTGTCCACATCAAAAGTGATCTTGAACTCCTTTGCCCCCAGCTGAAACTGGAGGTTCCTACATTTCTTGAGCATTGATTTATGAACACGGATTAAGCTGAAATGTTGAAATGGTAGACACCTCCAGCTGACCCCTGTGCTGTACTTTTCTTGTGGAAGTTGCTGTTCATCTGGTAGGAATGGCTAAAGTGCATAAGTAGCTTCTGCTGAGGAGCCAAAGGTAAAGCAAGTGATCAGAATTTTCCAGGTACCTGAACATGACAGACTGTAGATAATTACAATTGACAAGCTGCTTCATGGACAATTTGTTCATCTCTGCCACTGTGGACAGTCATTGATTTAAAGACAAGGAGGGTTGAAAGAAGCAGTAATAACAGGGGGCTTCTGCCATCCAGCTTTGACTCACCACCATCCAGGGATCAACAGTCGCTGGCTGTTTTGTCTGTATATTCCCCAGGAGCCTGAGTGTTGTCTTTTGTACATGCACCTTGATATGGACAAGGCAAAGCATCTCGATATCTAAATCGCATACTGACCTGAAAGAGATCTAGGAACAGAGCATTCCAATGTTTATGTCTTCATGTACCAGTACAGAAAATAAAAAAGTAGATCAGTTCTGTATGTGCGTATGAACATACTATCTTGTAACTGTAAACAGCAAATAAATATGTTTTGTATGGACTTGCTGAGATGCTCTTTTGCATTCTAAGTTGAAGCACACAAGTCCATTAGTCCAAGTTCCTTCCTTTCTCCCTTACACCCTGTCTCTTTGGTATGCTTAACTTTGTAATTTTGACATGGTTGAGATAAATATGGTTGGGTTTTGCTGACCACTTGTCATAGGGAAGTGACCCTTGTGATAGGGAAGGATGCTTTGCTAATTTAAAGAGATAGAAACAAATGTGTTGAAGCAGCATATTTTGAAAGTAGTTGATGTTTGAGTAATGTCAGAAGACATGTAAGAAGTTGTTTAAATTAAAGAGGTAGATGATGCATCCGTGTGGGAAAGGGCAATGCTGGCAGGTATATGAATTTCAGGATGGACTTAATGTATTAGGGATGTTCACATGCTGAGATTCAATCATTTCACAAAACAACGGAGTGGCAGCTTCTGATTTATTTCTAAGAGCCACTCCAAGTGGTTCCATCCAGCTTGCTGGTTGAGATACTTGGGCAGGAAAAGTGAGATAGGTTCAGTCCTCTCTGTCTAATGGGATAAAATCCTACATCTTCCACTGAGTTATATCTAGCCTGTAGGCTGTAAACTAGTCTTGGTTTGTGTGGCAGAGCCTCCTTCATGAAGCTTTGTGACTGTGTAGGTGCTAGTGGTCTACTCAGTTTTTCAGAGGAAGAGAGTGCAAGTGAGAAAAAGGACTCCTTGGACATTCAGATTATACGAAGAGACCTGTGTTTCTTCTCCTTGCTCCCAGGACATACTGTGCATTTTACATGAAATTGCTGCTTGATACAGTGCAGAAAAAGTCCTGGTGGAAGGGGAAAAAGGGATGCCTTCTTACTTCCAAATAGGCTACCTACTGATGTTGCTGTGCTTCGGTTTTTGGTGTCTGTTTTGGGCCCAGAGCTTCTTGACTGTGCTTGGGGCATTGAGCATACTTGTAAGTAGGAAGCTTTCTTTGGAGATATGACTTTGAACTCCCTTGAGCTAAGGGAAGAAATGAGATCCTTTACTGCCTGGGCAACCACTGGGTGATTATATGAAGACAAGAATCCATCTGCTTTCCCAAACTGTTTTTAATAGGAAAACATGAACCATGCTTATTTTTCTGCAGAAACAGATATGTAACATGAGTAGAGGCTTCTGGGCTCCAGATACCCTGTAAATCAAACTGCCTCCCTGAATGAGCAGGATTTAAGGCACACTCTTCTTCTTAACATTTTCCTGTGACCAGTTCTAGGTGGTTGCCTCCTGAATGTGTTGCCATCAGGTGCTTGCGTTGTGTGTTGGCTGCTTTGGATTGAATTCTGATGCACCAACTCACCCTGTGAATTGAATAGAGAGCCTGGCACTTCATTCTCTTTTGGAATTTTCTTGTGGGATGTGAGGTACTGAAAGATAGGTGTCATACTGCCTAGCACTGAAGTATCTAAATCAACTTACTGGATCTTGTCCAATTTAACTACAAAGCAAATTAACATACTTTACTTGTGAAGCATGGCTGATAATTTTTATGCACATTTTAAAAAATAAAAAGGTCTTAGCAATTGATATGTTAGCAAGAGGCTCATTTTGTATAAGATTCCTGAAGGATTACACTGCAGAAGCAAGAGAACCCCATTAAACTGTCAAAATGTTCATATCATGAAATATCACCACACAAAAATATAACAGCAAAAACCTCAAAGGAGAATCAACAAAGCGCAACTGTTACTGGCATTCTTCCTGGGATATTTTTTTATTCCCTTCCTCATAAAAACAATTATGAAAAAGGACAAGTAGCTTACCAGATTTACTGGTATGCTCTGGGAAATCTTTATGGTGAGCATTTGAGTCTCAAGAGTGAATCCTCTTCATATACACATGCATGCTGTATGAATTGCTGTCTGGAGATCTGTTTCCTCTTGCCTTGCATCTCATATTTCCCTTCCTACCACTAGAAAAAAACATGTAAATATCAGAATATTAGCAATTTATGTACCAGTGTAAATGGCTGCACAGAAGGAGCTGGGTAATTTTGCTGTTGTGATACCCCTAGTGCAAATAATTATCTCTGGTTTAAACATTATAAATCACAGTTTAAAGAAATGCATGTTAAAGTAGACTTGCCTATTTAGTGGCAGGTCTGCTTTCTCTCAGGAGTCAGTGTCTGAATGGTAGGTTATCCTGCTACTGCTTTTCTTCATTGGTCCTGTATTACTTCTTCCCAGCTTGTCTCCTG